>JBAMHZ010287677.1:0-13259 GCA_037177395.1 Alpinia galanga | reverse complement strand
GTGTATATATATATATATATATTATGATAAACAAGTTTTTATAGAATTTTCAAATAATGTATAAATTTTTATGAATAATATTTCTTTTGTAAATTAATTTGTTCTTATTAAATCAATGATAAGTATATAATAAATATATTTTAAACTCATTATTTATATATATGAAAAAAATAGTATATCTGTTACAAAAGGATAATTTAAAATAAATTTTCAAAAAAAAAAAATTCAACCAAAGTAATATTAAAATTTATTATCATATCAATTTAATTAATGTTTCTTTCTTCTTCTGTTTTTTCTCTCATGGTTTTGCATTCAATGAACTTCCAAATAAAAACTAAATTCATCTTCCATTAAGCCATTCTTCTCAAACCCTAACTAGATCTATACATGCCCCCTAAACCTTTCAAACACTCGAATTAGATCTCTTTATAAGACATTTTTTGAAGGGGAAAAAAATTCATATTTTAGCAACACCATTTCTAGCTAGTTCAACATCTTGTTATATCCATTTGCTAAATTCTATTTGATCGACTTATTGCAAAATGTGCTTAAGATTCTGTTGTAAATATCCGAAAACAAGATCTATTGGCTCCCAAGATGATCTCAATTCTACTGTCATCGCGACAAATAAAATCTCTCGTGTCGGTGGCCTACATCGAGTATCAAAGTCTATTGATGATGGTAATAGAAAGGGTGAGAACCTTGTGATATTTTAGTTCATTAATTTCTTGAAAGAGACTCTACAAGATGCTCTTTTCTTTTTCTTTTTTTTTTTAGTTTTTTATTATTTACTTTGATGATAAAGTTCAATTTTTGGTGTCTTTGGAAGCCAATAAATATACATCTACAGATAAGCAAGTTGTAGGCCAGAGTCGACTGCAATCTAATCCCGGTTTGGAATCCCAACACTATCGTCGTAGCACTACTACGATTGTATTGTCAAAGGACCCATACAATGATTTTCGTCAATCAATGTTGGAGATGATGGTCGCGAAGCAACGAGAGGAAGAGGGGAACAAAATATTGGAATCGAGTTTCATGGAGGAACTTCTCATGAGCTATTTGGAATTCAATGACCAGAGTGTGCACAAGGAAATTTTGAGGGCCTTCTCAGATCTAGCATCTAGCTTTCGCTTCATGGCTAATTAAGTAGGTTAAGTTTTATCTATCAAAAAACATCTATATTCACCCATACATGAAGGTGAAAGATTATAGTTCTATAAGAACACCTCTAAATATTTGAAATTTTTTCTTGTGATGACAATAAGACTAAGAAAGATCTCGATCACTTTATGATTTTAGAAGGCATTTTATTCGATATTGATATTTTACTAAAGAGCACTCTCAATTTTTTTTTTAAAAAAATACTAGAGGTTTGAAATTTATGTTAAATTGACACCATTATAAAGTCATCAAATACTTTTAGTTAAAAATGTTTGATGATCTTAAAGACTTAAATTCATACCGAATAAATATAATTGTCCTAGTAGTTTCTTGAGTATGTCTATTCTTTAGTTAAATTCATACCGAATAAATATAATCATGAATTTGAGACTTATAAGATCATCGATATTTTTTACCTATAGCGGTTCTTTAAATCCTAATTTTGAGGTCTCAAGATTATCAAACACTTTACAAAGAAAATGCTTGATAACGAATAATCGATTGAAGTTACATTCAATATTGAGGGAAAATGAATTAGACAAAGCTAATGGCCAAAGGCATTGATGTAAATTTGATGTCGATAAATCTATAGCCCACCTTCTTATGTTTGACAATTTGACTCCCTCGAGTACCTCACTATCGAACAATCAAAGTATTAACGCCGAAACAAATATGCATCCTTACTCTATCTTGTACCCTATTTAGCAACATTTATATAGGAAATCTGGTGGAGTCTTGTTTTTTTTAACAAAACTATGCTAAAAAAGGGAGTTAGAGAGGAAGGGGAGAAAGGAGATGATTTATGTTATCGAATAGGGAGGAGGATTGTTTATGTTTACTTGCACAAAAACAAGGAGAGTTTTGGTTCCTTTACTTACAACAGCAAAAAGATTAGTGAGTACTTTTTTCGAAGAATTCACTAACAATTCAATTTGTAGTATGTGCTAGACGATCAAGAAACTTGCATGGGGCCTTTCGATCAGATCGGCAGATTCTTGACTGTTCTTTCACAGTGGGTTAAGTTAGCCTAGCAATCAAGTTAACATAACGGTCTCACACTCCAGAAAGAGAGATGAGGATTCCTCTCAGGCTACTACTCCCACACAAGCATGGCAAAAGAGTGGAACATGTCCAATGGAACAGTACCGATCCTCCGCGTCCAACGCCATCACTTGATCAATGTTCCTTCCATCCAAAACTATGGGAGGAAACCATGGAATGGGGTTGGGAAGCAGGAGATCCACTCATCGAATCGGACAATAGCTGCTGGTATCGAAGGTTCGAACTCTCCATTCCAATTCATTCACAAAGTCATTGCATCATGTCTCTGTATCTGTTCTTCTGATATCCAGTATGGAGTGTTGATTGGAAATGGATACAACTACATCAACATCGACATCTTTAACTCCCGGATTGAGGATGAAGACGAATTCACCACCGGCCAAACTTGGCTCCGGAACGGAGGGTTTAATAACTCAGAGTCCAGTGAACTTGGATGGATGGTCATTTGATATTTGACACTAGCAGATAGTAATCTTTTTCCCTCTTATCAGGTAAATCCTAGTGTTTTTTGCCACAAGACAGTGAGGTTTTTCATCTATTGTACAGTATGTAATCTTCCCATGTTTTAAGAACTCAGACGCATATTCTCGAATCGAACATATCGACTCAGGGAAGGAAACAGGCTGCTCTAACCTCTTTTGTCCAGGCTTTGTTCAGACAATTAGCGAGATGGCCCTCGGAGCTACCTTTTATCAGGTATCTACATTTAGCATAGCAGACCTCAGTACAAACTCAAAAAATGCATTTTTCAGGACTTTGACAATGAGAAGTGGTGGGAGGTATACAACGACACTCCAGTCGGATATCATCCAACTTTCCTTTTTGAAGGATTGAGCAGAACAACTATGACTTTGTTCGGCGGAGATGTTTACAGTCCAAGGATATGGGATTCACCACACCTGACCACTGCCATGGGCTCTGGAACCTTTGCTTTTGATCATATTTTCGGTATACTGCCTTTATTCGAGGATCAAGGACCTCTCTGGATATTACAAATATAGTTACCTGTATATAACCCACAGCATTTTGCACACTCTGGAACTTCTACTATGATGGTCCAGGCAGGAACTATCCTTTAGCTTCGGTTGCACTTCCGATAGAAACTTAAACTGGAATCAAAATCCAAAGAGAAACCTTGCAAAATGAGGAAATGTTTAGAATTAAAGTACAAACCAGATTAGATTGTTTCTGATGCTTCTCCTGGGAGAAAACATTGTAGAAACCACAAGTTCATCCACACAATTCTGGCAAGCAAAACAGATTCATGAGGGGGGAAGCAGAATAAGCTAATCTGAGTCTGATGTTGTCCCAGAGTGAGGATCAAATGCCTTCAACAGTTTCATGAAATGCTCTCCCAAGTCATCGACTTCGTCCTTGCCAAAGCCCCAGTCGCAGAGCAATCCAGCACCTGGAGCTCCTCTTGCTATCCCATACTTGTGTAGATCTGCTGACCTTTTCTCCAAAAAAGGCAGAATAGCGCAGCTTGACCTTAGTCTTGTAGTCACCGGGATAGATTCCACATCAAGCGATCCTCTTGGTCGACCCCCTTGAACTGCCTCGCACTCTAACTCACCATGTCGGCCGATTTTGCTCCCAAAAATTGATGGAAAAGGAAGTGGTATTGGGAGAGGACAGAGGGCTACTGAAAGGCGGGAGAACAAGGGTTTTGAAGGTTCTCTTTTATATGCTGTGCACACTGAATCATCAACTTGAGATAGTGTCGCTCGATAGCCACCTGCAAAACCCAACCCAGTAACAAGTCAATAGATTATAGTAAACAAAAATAGACCAACTATAATGTACATAGCACATTCAGAGCCATCCTATGGAATTTTCTTGTTTTCAATACATCAAATAAAACTCAAATCACATATGTAGAATCAGGCAAAGTAGCTAAATTATTGACAAAATTCATAAACAAATAATAGGAAACAGTATCAGTTGCCAAACTTGGGAAGCAGCCTTCTGTCACTAATCAATACAATCTTTGATTTGAGGAAACTAAAGATTTTATTGGTCCAGAACACTATATTTGCACAGCCATGGTTACTTTGAGCAATAATTCTGATGTTCAAGAAATTCAGTTGGAATTCCCTCACTCTAGAAGGAAATTTCTACAAGATTCCTCAAAATCCATATTTGAGGGTTAAAGAGTCTTACACCAAAACAACAGAATATGAAATCACTGACTGGAGCAAAAGTTGAACAAAACAGTTTATCACGTACACATAAGGTAAAAGAAAAGGAAAATAAAAAATCATAATAAAAAAAGGAACAATTTCAAACAATCTTGTGCAGCTGCAGCATGAATTTTGACATCAATATTAAAAGATATGAAGAAGAACCTGAATAAAAGGCTCCTTGGACAACCAAGGATTCCGTAGCTAGCAAATCCTCATGATCCTCTTTAAGTTCAGGGGTCAAGGGATGTAAATTTCTGAGAATAGTCCCTTGATTATTCTCCTCTGTTCAAAGAGAAGCCATTATTCTAGTTAGAATTATGGTGCATGATGAAAAACAATGAAAGAGAACATTCTTACGGATCAAAGATGGAGTTGGCATTGATATGTCCAAACTTGTCACCATATTTTGCCTAGATTGACCAGAAAGTGTGTGAATAATCTCTCCAACATCCATAGCACCAGAAGCAAAGGTTGAACTTGTAGCTGGGCCAGGCATTTGCATTCTAAATGGAATACTAATACAGTGCATTGAAGCAGCATATACAGCACTGGTATGGTAAGGCTTATGATCTTCCACCAAGAGTAGAGGGGACAACGCTCCTTAAATTTGAAGTAAACGTTAGCTTAAAAACAAAAACTAGAAAGACTAGCATGGAAAGCAAAAATGAAAATAAGAAAAGGAAAGAAAAATAAAACAAAAATAATGAGTTTCAGTGAAGTGGATGTGGATGCATTCTAGGCAAATTTTGCAAAGTGAAGGACTTCAAAATTGCAGTGAAAATTTTTTTTTACTATGTTGAAGTCAGATATTCACATAAGCTTACATATAACTAAGCATAAGCTTGCGTACTTCTAACAGAAGGCAGCCCAACTGGTATCATCAAATTACAGTAGGAAGATAGCCTTGAAAAGGAGACTGCGTCATGAAGAGCTCTTGCAATAGATGATTTCTGATTAATAGCATATGCATAAGCACAGGGATCTCTTACAGAATAAAGCAGAACAGGCGTATTTGTGTACTCATCAGCTATGTCTTCAAGAATCTCTACAGCTATAGCAGAAAAACCTCCAAAATCATCAACAACAAATTGGATACCCTGTGAAGCAAAACGGCAATATCAGTAGTGAAACTCAATGATAATAATGCATATCATAATCAAATTGAATTGATAAAAAATAAAAAATATTTTTTCAAAAAAAAGAGAAGAAAAATCAATAGCTTCTCTCAATTATGTTGAGGCAATGCACATTTTTGGATAATCAATTCAGAAAAACCTCTAAAATCATCAACAACAAATTGGATACCCTGACAATCAGAACACAATTTCAGTAGTGAAACTCAATCAAAATGCATATCATGTTCAAATTGAATGCCCATGCCACACATACCAAAAAAAAAAAAAAAACTTCTTTCAATTAGGATTTTTTTTCTTGAATAATGAATAATAATATGTAAGGTCATGGGCATCCAACCTGAATATGATCACACTCTTCAATAAAGAAACGCAGTCTCTCATTCATCTCTTCTAGCAGCAAGCCTCCTGAGAGAACATCCTTACCGATTCCATAATTATCAAACTTGTTGATGTCTGTCCATGAGCTATTAAGTTCATACAAGCTCTGAGGATGATACTGAACCTTGGCAAAATCTGTCCAAAACTTAACATCATTTTCAAGGCATTCAACCTGATCAATGTCTTGAATTGGTTTCGTAGGACTGCTGCCAGGTTCATCCTTAGAGACATCTAACTTCCCATGCTCTTCCTCATACAAGCTCTGCAGAAACAAATTCTTTGGGTGAGGTTCTGCCACCAACCTGGCTACATTTCCTGTCCTGTTCATTATGTAGATAGCGCATATAAGATAACATTAAAAACGTAAAAATAAAATATATGGAGACTATTTGAAAGGGGTATCTTGACCAATGGTGTTCACTTATACTATTTATACAACTTGCAACTCGGGTTGGAAAAAGTTATGCCATATCAAGAGAAACTTATGAATTGTGATGACTTTCCTAATCAGAATAAATCATTCATATACAAGCATAAGCAAAGAGCAAAACTGGAAAAATAACTATAAATATTGATATTCATTAAGTTAAAATTTAAAGCCTGCAACACTTGCTTGGAGACCAATCCTAACAAATGTTTAAAAGCCAAAATGAAATGATCAAATGATGTATCTTTACATCATGATTTTTATTTCTGTTTGCCAAAATATCACTATGACTTTGTTTAGTTTCAGATTTAGTTTGATATATTACTACAGATGAGACATTCCTCAAAACTCAGATTAAATTTCTGAAAATTTCTTCTTGAACGTGTTCCTCACCATATCATAAAACTATGTTATATTGTTCAGTGAAGGTGCTGAAACATCATTGCATCCATGTATATCTTAGAAACTCGCCACAATTCAGCAGCTAAGTAGATAAAAGATGCATGAACTTGTAATACACATACAATGATAGAATTACAAAACAGAGTATGTGAATATTACATAGTATGCAAATATTTAATATGTGACTTTATCAGCTCCATTAAAATGACCTTAAATTTGACCATTCTACATAATTGGCTTTTGAAATTAGCATCAATTATCCCCCAAATGTTATATGATGGTTGCAGCGAGTCAGAATTATTCCAATTGCATAACTATTTTGATAGTCAAGACCCAACTCGAGAAATCAATTTGGATTCAAATAGAAATTGAAATATAACCTTCAGGAGTTGCCATTAAAAAGAAAGAATGCAGCAAAGGTGAAAGGATGGGACAAACTTTAGAGGTTAATCTGAAGTTTACCCAAAAATAAAAGGGAGAGAGAGAGAGAGAAAGTCTCTTTACCATGTCAGGATATCAGGATCGGGTGGTTTTATCCGATCATACAAAAATCCAGAGCGATTTAGAGAACCCAAAGAACCTGCAATTAGCGAGAGAAAATTATAACATTTGAGATAATGACAACAACATTCATGACAACTGCATAAGAACATACATAGTACAAAAGGGAAAAGACTTTCAGATTGAAGATAGACCATAATTATCAAAATCAAATCCTAATTTGGTATTCAAGATTGTTTTAATGCCTTTTGCCCAATCACCTATAATATCTGCTTGTCCACCCCATCACTTGCTACTTTAACCTGCTGTCGCTGGAAACTACAACACAATAGCCCAAAAAGCCACAACCTCAGCGTGTTAGTTAGTAATCAAATGTTGCAACAATTAGAATCGATGTTGAACCCTAATTTGGTATTCGATTTTGTCTAACTCCTCCCTGATCACCACATTTGGTAGCTACTCTAACCCACTGCTAAAAGAAGAATAGGACATCTCGCCTAAACCAAGACAACTATGCCTCACTAAAAGAAGCTTCACAGAATCACAGTTGTGTTGCTCGTGGTCTAACAAAAATATTCAACCTAATGGAGGAGGATTACCTAAAGCCTAGGGGTGGAATCTGCCTCATTTTACCTTCTCGCCTAGGAAGAAGATGATGCTTTGCTAGAAGAAATGTCATAGTTGTGCCGCTGGTAGTTCGATAGAGATAGGATTTCAGACCATTTTTGAAGCAATGGTAGGGTTATAAATTTTATTGCAGCCCATTTAGGTTGTTGGCAAGCCAATGGAACATTATGTTTTGTTCATGTTAACTAGAAGAGAACTGTTTTTCAAACTATGACATAGCGTGCAATGGTGGCATACAATGAATGTCAATTAGTTGGGACAACCACAGCATGTGGTGATTATTGTAGTAAAGTGGACATTTGATGGATGTCTCTTTGAAATACAATGACAAAATTGATTGGCAGCAGTTGGTCTTCAGATGCAAAAGATGATTATTTACAAGCAGAACAAGCTTGCATTAGGTAGGTAAAAAAAAAAGACATCATGGATTTAAAAAAAAACCTTCTTACATTTCCTCAAATGCTACATTTCACTTTTTTTTTTTAATTATAGAACAACGAACATAACTAGCATAGGTAGATAAACAAATAGATAGATATGTCATATAACTACAAAGTGAATTATTTCAAAATATGGAAAAAGGTTAATACTATCTCGATATAAAAATGTTGATATTCCTATGGAAGTATGCATCAAGATATTTTGACAATACAGATAAAAAAATGACAAACAAAAATACATTTGATAAGAAATTATAGAATGAAACCTTTGTTGTTCTTTTCCCTAGGTAAAGTATGTTCTCTTGAAACATGTTAGTAGTCTCGTCTCATTTGAGATTGAGGTTCACACTTTTCATAGCAATTGAAAATTTATTAGAATTTTCTTCTATGTCAAATAACACTTTCAGCTCATTTAAGACAAATGCATCAATGTTCAAGAGTCTACTTCTGATTGCCTATACGATTATAGATAGAAGCAAGTTTATTCTATAGGTAAGCTTGCTAACACAATATTTGGAATGTAAAATATGAATTTATTACTGCTATCAAGGATAATTCTATCCCTAAATCATAGTTGTATTAGCATAAATAAACAATGAAAAGTTTCATCACCTTGGAAACCAACAGACAGCAAACGAGGACAGTATGTAGGAATGCCCTGCAAAAATATAGATAATCTATCTGTAAGCATATAAAATAATATTGGCATAGACAGTGGTTAGACTAGACTGTATATGAAGCACAGGTTAATAGTTGATGAACATTGTGAAGTGAAAAATGTTTGCAGTTTATGAATTGTAAGCGCAGATAATAGAATATTAATTAATGTGCAGTTGTAAAAGAATATGGCTATGATGAGCTTTTGCCTTATGCATGAAAAAAATTTGCATGCAACTTCTTAGAAGTAAAATATGAGAGGTAGAAAAACAATGAATCTTTTATAAGGCCAAAAACCTTATGGACTGGAAGAGGAAATGCATAAGATTTGAATTTAGAAGGAAATTAGTAATGTAGGGCAGACATCAATTAATATCAAGAACCTCATGTGGCATGTTTGAGGTGAAAAAAGAACAGAAAAAGTCATTATAAGTTTCTCTATCGGATAAGTGAATGGTCATGAAAAATGGCATACAAATATAAAGGACATTTTTCATTTGATGGTTTGAAATCTAGAGTAACACTTCGTAGCTATTCTTTTTGTAGCTGAAGAAAAGGTGTGCTCAATTTCTAAGATATTAGACATATCTATGGCTTATAATATCTATCTCTTATCCAATTAAGAGAAGTTGATACAAACAATGCACATATAAGCTCACCTTTTGTGTTTCACCAACACGATAAAGTACATCCATGTCTAAGCATGAACTCCTGAAATGGGGATCTCCATTGGGTTCCTCTGCAAGTCCAAGCAACTCATCCTACAACATCAAAGTGAAAATAATTCAGGCAATAACTTTATTATATGGTAACTCACATTACTTAACGTTTTGAGAAATAAGTACAAATAGGATAGATTCTGATGCAAGCATCCACATTTAAGCGGCAGTTGATAAAAAATTACGATGTTTAACACTACTTGTTTGCTGAATATTATAGTATATAAAGGAGGACTATCATGGTCGCAGTACCAAAAAAAAAAAGAGCAAATTCAAATTTTCTTACATCAGATTCAGCCGAAGAAACTCATTGGCTATTAAAATTTACTTATTTCAGCATTGCTTCAAAGGCTTCCTAAAGCCAACAAGAAAATACTCACTCTACTTAACTAAAATTATGAAATCAAGCATCTCATAAGATACCTGAAAGTTCCAAAAATGAGATCCAATGAAATTCGCATAAGTACCAACTTGAATTGTCAAAAGTTCCCGCATTGTCAATAGCTTCTGTCGAACAAAGACCACAGTAAGTCAAGACTTATTTTTCCTTAATCAATGAGGCACACACTGAAAATTAACATATCACATTGTAATCTATAAAAAAGGAAACAACAAATAATAAGTTCGTTGTTACAAAAAGAAGAAGATGAAGGCTAAGATAACAACTGAAACTTGAGAGGGACAACCATCAAGACAGAAGTGCTGAATGCATCAAATAAACTCATAAGTATTAGGATATTTGAGACATATTGAATAGTTCTCAGCCTTGTTGAAGGGAAAACCAAATGGGGCACAACCACCACCACCAAATATTGAATATTATAGTTGTCAAAATTGGCTGATGCTGACACAGATTGTCCAAGTTGAATCCTAACAGCAATGGATGAATATATTTTTCCTCAAAAATCAGTCATCTCATATAGATTGATGGAGAAGTTAAAAAAAGTTGAAATTCAAAGATATTACCTAATATGTTTTAAATTGATTGACAGCTCACCAAAATCATGAATGAAAAGGATGAAATCAATTCTCCAAAATCATGAATAAAAAGGAGGTAATAGGTTGAATATGTTAAATTAAACTGATTTTAAGAAACTCAATCAATTTAACCAACTGAACGACCTCACTGCCAAAGATTTGCTATGCAATGAGTAGAAGAACCATGTTGCAAGTAACCTCCCGCTAAGCAAACCAAGCACCTCATCTATCTCTTCATTTAGTGTTGATTGAGAGATGACATGTCTTAAAAACCTTTTTCCCAATTAAAGCCAATAATAAGGAATTCAAGTAAAAATCTATTTGAGTAAAAAAAAATACTAATGTATCATATTCTTAAATAATTTTATTTGAAATGTATTATATTTATTGGTATATGTTTAATTTTTGATTCTATATTACAAAAAAATGATTTAGTATATATCAACAATGTAAAGATATATATATATATATAGTTTACAATATAATATCATTTGACTCTGAATTAAGCGGTCCTATGGACTTAATACAGTCGATATGTAGAATATTGACCATTTGATCCCCAATACTGATCCAATTTTGAAAACTATGTCTGTGATCCTTTAAATTATAATTAAGATTTATTAAATTTTGTCACAAAATTACTAATCATCCCTTTTCCTCTTCTTCCTTGTTAAAGGTAGTTATCATTCCCTCTCCTGCTTTGTTACAAGTACTCTTAATTTTTTTTCTCTTTCCTTGTTTCTCACACCTTTTGTTCTACTTAGGAAAGTAATATTACATGCTCAACCTTTGCAGCATCAGGGTTCAACATAAGCAAAATAATATAGAATCAAATTATATTTTGTATGTTATTCAAATTGTAACTAGTTTAAGACAATTAGTCCATCATGAACCAAGTTGTTAAAAATCATTTGCTTTATACAATTGGTTTATTTTTATTAGAAAAAGTTCCGTAAACAAATTATGTACAGTACAGAAGTTAGATTAGGTTGTTAATTTGCCTTTTTACGTGTAATGTTTACATGAATGAAGTAAGTTTAATCAAACAATCTCTCTCTCTCTCTTTTTATTCGCTCTCTTCCCCTTCAATCTCTTTCTTTGTCCTTTCAGAGGCCAGAAAAATTGGCATTCTCTTCGTTCCAACGAACAATATTTGGGCTCAAGCCGTGGAGTTCATGAAAGACTCCCACGTTCCATTTGCATCTATTCCATCTGCGAAGGCAGATTGAGGTAACAGATTCAAATTTATATCTTAATGGTCTCTAGGTAGTGTTTTTTCATTCAATATCAGGTGCTAGAGTTGTCTCAACCCTAACTATAATCACTAAAATGCTCCTTACAGCTAAAATTTTATCATCCAACAAATGTTAACTAGAACTGTATACGGTGAAAATCTAACAAGGTAGCAAATTTGACCACTGATACCTATAAAGCATTAAAATGAAGAAGGAAGAAAGATGTTCGAATTGAATAAGAGAAAGAAAGACAAACTAGGACAGGATAGTATTTTTAAACCCACTGCCGATATCTCTCTTCTTCACTCCTGCTGCTAAGAAGCCCTCGAGTTAGCCACCTGAACCCGCGGGAATCCCGACAGCTTGCTGGAGAAACTATCCTGGTGACCCGGGGCTCCGCTATTTGATGTGGTCAGGGCCGGATGGGGAAGCAGGCGTTGGTCGGCTTGCAACAGCTTGCCGAAGTAGCAAGGTCTGTGCTTCGGCAGGCAACGGCGGCGGCGACGCAGCAGAAGAACCAGGAGGAGAGGGGCAACCGCCTCGGGCTTGTGTATTTGGACGGAAGGGGAGGGAAGTGAAGCAGAAACAATTTGCTTCCTCCGTTTACTTGCAAAGATTCGAAGCCCATCGACATTTGCCCAATTTTGCACTTTGGTCCGCCTAATTTTGCAATTTGGACTCGAGTTTGGTTCGCTCAAAGTTAGACAAACACGAGTTCCTCTTGAGCTCGGGTGAAGTTGAAATAGTCAAGAAAGGTCAGCGGTCAACTACGAGCAAGCACAAACAAGGATGATTCATATAATAGGTAATCAACAATGTCGAGCAAGGTCTAATAAACGACTATGGAATAAGATCGATAAGTTGAGGTAAGACCGAGAACATTAGTAGCGATAAGTGTAGCAAGATCAACAATAATGACAAGGGAGAGGGGTTAATCGATGTATCAAGAGTTTCTCTCTCTTTTTTTTTTATATTAGTATCAACGTATCTGAGCCTTCAGCCTGACTAATTTCTAAGAGTGATCAGCTCAGTCCGACAATCCATGATTATAAAATGTCAAATTCTAATGAATTTTTTCTACCCAATTTTTAGATGGAAAAAAAAATATATAAGAGTAGAACTCATATTGATTGAGAGACTAAAATCCTAAGAACTCATAGGTACTTAGCGTTGTAAACAATCGAATATTCATGAATAATTTTGGTATTTTATTTAATAAATTTCATTTATATTCGTTCAATGATAAATGAACATATGACACAAACAAATTTGAATATTAGTGAACTTAGTTCATTAAACGGATAATACAGTGAATGAGGCTAAATCACTGCGGGATCCTAATAAAAAAAT
>JBAMHZ010287567.1:0-13259 GCA_037177395.1 Alpinia galanga | reverse complement strand
ATTTAAATTATCATCATTAATTATATTAGAGTTAATTATATATAAATGAACATTATTAGTAAAATTTGAATTAACATATAAATTATTGTAAGGATTCTCATGCATTTTAAAATTTTAATTTTCATAAACTCTAAATTGAATAACCTTAGTCGCATCCTGCAATTTTGTGGGTTTTTTCTTCCTATCTAGACATCGGTTCTTATAATGGTTGAACTGTCTGCACCTAAAGTACATGATGTGATCATTGTTCTCTGTACTTCTGACATTGGTTCCTTCTTTGCCTCTAGTTGTGCCGTCCGAATCTTACGAGTAGGACACTTATTTTTGTAGTGTCCTCTCTCCCTGTACTTAAAACATATAATATGGAATTTAAATTTTAAATTTATTTTTTACCTTTCTCTAAACTCTCCCCCTGAGTCCTCGGTAAGGTGGAATACTCTATTTTCCTGCAATGTTAATGCAAAATACAAAAAATATGCAACTAAAAGAAAAACTTAAAGACTTACAAACTTTGGTGGGCCTAAAAGTGTCTTAGATGACATTTTTTGGGGTCAAGACTGGCTTGTTATAGTGTTTAACCCTATAATAAATGTGATCTTTGAGAGAGCTTCGATTTGATAGGTCGTCGTTTTGTGGTTCTACTTATATCAAAAGTTATGTCCATTTTCCTCTAGCTACTTGGCTAGCAGTTGGTACAGTTGTAGAACTTTCGATACTTACAAGAACATGAACAAAAAAATTATATCAAGACATAGTTTTGGATTAGTAGTGCAGGAGGATATTATAAAATAATGAAAAAGAAAAAGAAATTGCTCGAATGGTGGTTGCACCGAATTTGAGTGCCCCCACTCTGATACCAATTGTAGGACTGGAAAGAACGCTAGAGGGGGGTGAATAGCATTTTAAATCTTTCTTTTCTTTTCTTTTTACGAAAACCAAGTAAAACAAAGATAAACACACAGTCGAAGATAGAAGAGGACACTTTATTTTTACTTAGTTCACAGTCAACAGCTGCTAGTTCAAGGCCCGTGATCTGAGATCACTTACAAGGGGCAATTCACTATAAAGTCTCTTCCTCGTTGGAGGTAAGAGATGCGAAGCTTTACAAAGATGAATGAGATGGTAACAAGTCTACCGCTTCTAATAATTTAAGCACAAAAAGAATTAACAATAATAACAATACCAATAAAGATCTTGAAGACGGAGTACTGTTAGAGTTGCATCGTAGGACGTCGGAGCACATTCGGAGAGCAAGTACGCTTGTATAAAGTTATGTTCTTTAGGGTTGAGTTTCTCCTTCTTTTATAGTTTTTTCCAATTTAGAAAAAACACTTATTTCATCAAAAGAGGTGACAATAGGCTTTGACTGCAGCCAACAGTCGACTGGTGGCTTCACCAGTCGACTGATGACACTACCAGTCGACTGATAGCTTGTATTAGTAGACTGGTAACTCTAATTTCTAGTCGTTTGGTTGCGTTTCATTACTTACATTACAGAGTTAGTATAATATATATAATAGTAATATTGTAACAGTCCTAAACTGTCCGATCTCGATTTTAGCATTCCCCTGAAACCCTCAGTTAGACCGACGCCTAAGATTGTCCCCTAGTCAATGACACGATCTTACCATCATTCCACATAAGAAGCTTACCATGCTTATCTTGCTGGAAGTTCTGGTTAGCACATGATACTATCTCGATTTTGCACACTTAACAAAATATGAGATCACAAATAAACTTAATTTTAAACCTTTGTCATAATCAAAACTTAGATTAGATTATCTGGTGCCCTTACACCAACAGTCATCACAATATTTTATCCTATTTTTTATTTTAAAAAATACTTTTGTCAAAATTATTACAATTTTAGTCAGTAAAATTGAAAAAAGATGCCAAAATAGTATTAAAACTAATTTAATTTAGTTAAAATGATTTTAATTAAATTAGAATAATTTTGACTAAGTTGAAAAGAATGTTACCGGAAACAATTTTACATCTATTATAATAATATTAAGATAAAGATAATGAGATGGAGTTTTTTTTAAATACATTTTAAAAAACTGTGGCACCTTTATTTTCTCGTTATTCCTTAAATGATGATTTCAATATTACACATTTAAGAAAAATCATACATCAAACCCCTGCTAATCGTCGTTAATGCTTATTCTCGAAAGATTTGTATCTAAGGTAGGTATGAATTTAACAATGCATAAATTTGCTCGGTATCAATACTTAAAATAATTTCCCTTCACTTTTAAATCTCAAATAATTGGATAAGGAGTCAGCAACGTGAATGATGCTTCAGAACTTATTCAACATGCAAACATTGATGAGGAAGCAATATCCAAAATGTGACACCTCAACAACTCCAATGAGAATCATATTCTTCCACAATATGGTGCAGATTCGCTCAGTGGCACCTTTCGAAACCTTGATCAAAATCCTAAAGAACAAAGATTTATCACTCATCTGCATACCAAATCTCTTTTGAAGCAAAAAAATATGCAACATTTGCAGTTGAATTTACTGCTCCAATGGATGCTAAAAGTAAGGGGCAAGAGCGAACGGTACCATAGTAGCAGAATACAAGTTTTTGGATCACTCTTCGGAGAACAAAGTTAGTAGACTTGGAAATTTGCATTACTTTTTAGGCCTTATCTCAATTCCCTCAATGACCAGGCCAATCTTCCAGTGCCCTCCTTTCACTTCAAGCAAACTTACAGCGACCTCCTCATCCTCATCCTCTTCCACGCTGTTGTAGAACTCACCCAGCTCGATTTCCATCCATCCATCATCCCTCGACTGCGGAACACGGCCAGTGGTTTCCTTGGCTTCCTCGTTTGCTTCTCGACTCTCATGGACCGTCAGTATTCGTCGTCTCCAGCGCAAACCATGCCTGAACCAAACTCCGTTCCTCCGAGCATGCATATGAGCGTACATGTCGCTGGGCTGCAAGCAGACCACGCTAGTGGATGACTCTTTTCCAAGTTTTATCGATGCCTCTTGGAGTGGATGGTCCAGACCATAGGCGCGATCAGATAGTTTGAAGATGAGATAGGCAGCATATGTTGTTTTGGAAGAAAGCATTTTGCATTTGAGGCGCCCACGAATCTCCAGCCAACATACATTTTGGAGTTCAGCAACCTCTGAGAACCTGTTGAGATAGTTTTGCACACTAATTGTTCAGTAACTCGTAGCACCTTGCAAAGTTTTAATTCAATTTTAAAACAACGGGTAAAAGCACAACAAAATATGATGTCTATATCACTCAGTACAACGTGTGCTTGTTTGTAACTATATAAGCCTGATACATAGATTAGACAAGCAACAATGGTACATCCTGCACAATAAGGTAGCTAAAACACGAGTATTTGTATACCAAGGGATGAAAGCTAGAGCTTTTAAAGTAGGTAGATATCATCAACTTTATCATGGGATTAGAGTTTGGGTTTAAATAACATTATCCCATTAACTCATGTTCAGTCTGGGCTTGCCAAATGAAGCATGTCCACCCAAACATTAAAGGGGAGCATTAAGCGTATAGATACAAAGATTTGTCTTTTTCTAAAAGTTTAAGCTTTTGAGGTAAGAGACCAGTCCATCAATTGTCACATCGTACATCAGAAAACATTTGATCTCTAGTGCCACTACGGCAGTAGACAGATATTAGCAATGACATGAAAAACAAGCATGATACAAAATATTGCTAACTAATTTGTGTGCTTCATTTGGAGTTGTCAAGCGAAGTGCATCCATCTACACATAAGGGGAGTATAAATACAAAGATTAATCTATTCATAAAAGTTCGAGCTTTTGAGATGAATGGGTTAGTCAATTCACTTTGACATTATAAATCCTATCTATGTACCCCATGCATTATGAGACTTTTTGCAGCTATGGCATGAGACAAAGGGATTGGCCATGACAAGAAGAAAAGGCATGATAAAAAAATGTAGGTAATTTTAATAGAAGGACAAACAGAAGGAGCAAGCATGATCCAAAAGATAGTTCATCTCAAGAGAAAAAAAATCCGCAAAAAAAAAAGTCAAATGATTAAGAAAACTTCGATTACAGAATTATTCTTAAAAATAAGAAGCATTCAATAACTAAACAAAAGAGAAGAAGAAAAGAAGAACATTTGTTACTACATACCTGGAATCAGGTTCCGGAACCCATCTCCAGTAGGCGTCCGTATCTGCCCACGTAATGGCTAGTTCTCTAGCAGAAAGCATGAAGCACTTGGCTCCGCTGGATCTATCCAGTGAGAAGATCTGCACAACACGACATAAAAAACATCAAATAAACAGAAGTCATAAACAGAAGTGACGCTTCCCTAAAAATTCCCCCATTTCCCCCCTCGAATCCCTAATCAGCAAAGTCTCCCAATTCCCAACATCAGCAAACTTTCAGACCTCAAAAAGTAATCCAGAGTGAGGAATCGAAGATAGGGAACCCTAACCCTATCAAATAGCGAAAGATGTGGAACATTGTAACCAACCATCTTGGCGCCGTCGAGGAGGATCGGTTTGTCACACAGCCGGAGGAAGAGCTCCCTCTTGGAGGAGAAGTCGACCGGATGGTCGGCTCTCGCGAGGATAGACTCCAGATCGGAGGGGAGGAAGCTGTTCCAGACGGTGTCGGAACCGGCGGCAGAACGGAAGGCGGTGGAGACGGCGGAGGAGCAGCAGGCGTCGCGGGGCGACGCGAGGGAGATGACATGGGCGATGCAGCCCTCGGGAAGCACCTCGATTCCCCGCTCGCCGAGTAGATTGGCCTCGGATTCCCTCGTCGTCTCGCAGAAACGCCCGATAAACATCGTCGCTTCCTTCTCGATGCTCAACGGATAGGAACGGAACGTCGGGCACGAAGTATAATATATAGTGGCCGCATGGAATGGTCAGCTCCCCGACAGATGCGCCGGAGCAAGCTTAGCCTCGAAGTCATACGCAAGATTAAGAAACAGATTTAAAAAATAAAAAAATAAATAAATACTTTTCGAAGCTGTCAAAAGCAAGAATTATTTGAACACCCCAAAATTAGTAGGCCGAGGGCCCACGTGTTGCTCATGGTAAAATCAAGAGTTTCTTTAAATTAATTCAACATCAATCCAATTTACATGTAAATAAATATATCCTTAGCCAAATTTCAATTTACTTAGTAAAATTAACACTGAAAATAAAAAGACCAGTGAGTTGGACTAACATGGTATACGAAGCAATGCATGTGTGCGATGACTCACAAATCGCACTGCTACTCCATAAAGCGGATTTAGTTTTACTTCTTTTATTAGCCTTTACGCTTTAGCCACGTCAACAATGCAATGCATTTTTTTATATTAGCCTTTCGGCTTTGTCGACGTTGCCGATGCAACGACATTGCATTTTTGTTTCTTCTCGAGTGACTGATATAAATCATAAAGCAAGCATTTTATGAGCATTCGATAAGTTTAAGATTTTTGGCACATTTTTTTAAATATAAAAAATAAAAAGAAAATGGGCAAAGGAAAGAAATGAAGCGATTTGGGCCGGAGCTCAATCCGTTTCATAAATGGGCTAAATCTATCCGCCTTCTGCCCATTTAGTTCAAATCGTAGTCTCCGCTCGAGAAAAGAGCGAGCGAGCGAGCGGCCGACTCCCGAATCCGCATCGCGGTGGCCGGAATCCAGATGTCGACGCGGCTCAAGGAGAGAGGAGTTGGAGGTGGGATCAAAATCACCGCGCCGGAGCCCCACGGAGAGGTCGCCGTCCAGTTTACCTCCAAGTATGGACGCTCCGCCTCTGACCCCCGGAAGATCCCCGTCGCCGCCGGAAAGAACACTTCGATTCTGGACTCCTTCGCTGGGGTGCGCTGCTCCACCTCGTCTTTGGCAAGAGGTAAGGCCTCTGATCTGGTTTCTGACCTCCGCGGTGGCCGACTGCTCCGTAGGGTTTCCACGTCCGAGCAACTAGAAAGAGTGCTGGGGAGGGATCTGGAAGCAGAGACCGGAAGTCGTAGTAGTGTTGGCGAGATTAGGGTTTCCCGCAGGTTTCTGCCAGGAAAGGGGCTTTATGATCAGGATTTTAAGAATAGGATTAACGTCTCGCGGCTTCAGAACCGTAAACATAAATGGGCCGTAGGCTTGCAGGAGGTGAAGAAAGATATCAGTTCTTTGGGTTTGACAGCAGAGATGCTAAGCCGCAGGATTGGGCGCAGTGAAGAATCAGAGGTACGCTTGGGCAAAGAAGTGGTTGCATTGAAGCCAATGGCAGTAAATGATGGTGGTCCTAATGTGAAACGATTTTCTAACTCCGAAAAACAGAAAAATGAAGCTCTATTGCCATCAAAGAAACCAAGAAGTTTGAACGAAAGTGTGTCACCAGAAACTAGTATAAATAAAGTTTTTCTGGCCTCGAGTTTAAAATCTATTGGTAGAGAAGCGACAAAGGGTCTTCCCGATCAAAATGGATTGATGGATGCATGGTGTGCAGCATCTAATCCAAAACCTTCAGAACAAATTAATGAATTTGTCACCCATGTTCCATCGAATGACACAAAGAAAGATTGTATAATTTTGCAATTGGAGACTTCAAAAGAGGATGGACTTGACGTTAAGGACATTCCTGAGAAGGCGTGCGTTGAATCAGTCACAAAAATTGAGGCTGATATAACTGTTTTTAAGAAGGCAAATGATGGCGGTGTTCATGTTGTTTCCAAGTACCCCAATAAGCTGCATGAGAAGCTGTCTGTGTTGGAAGAGAAAGTTCAAAAAATATCTGAAATCTTGTGGGCTAAGGAAATCTTGGATAGCAACAAACCAAATGATGTGAAGCTGATTCTGTCAGACATCCAGAGCCAAATATGTGGAATTGAGAAAGTCGTTGCTAGTGTATTTGATGGTACCACAACTCAGCCGGGATTCACTGAGGTTGTCCAAGTTAATGGCCTGTGTAAAAACGATGAGATATCAGGTGACACTGAACAAATTAACGAACCAATTTATTTGGTTAAAGAATCAAATTATGGTTTGGTAGATGCAAAAAATTTGCCTCATCATAAGTTACTACGAAGCAGGAAATCATCCGGCATTTTGGGAGGTCATAGCTCAGGTCACAGTGATTCAGAGCAAGGTGAGCCTTGTCAGCTCACAGTGAATTTAGCATCTGAGGATATGTCATTACAAGCATCTGGGTCTGACAAAAACTCATCATCAGCTGAACATGTTTCAAAGAAGACGGTCAGTGAACTTTCCAAGGGGGAAATTGAACTCACATCAGATGAAAAACTGGAGGAATTTGATAGCACAGAGAAAAAACCTGCAGCTATGTTGCATGAACAAACTGAGGAACCTAAAAAAGAACTGTTATGTGAGATAGGACAAAAGCCCTCAACTGGTGGATGGTTTGTTTCTGAAGGAGAAGGCGTTCTTCTTGCGCACCATGATGGTTCCTGTTCGTACTATGATATAGTTAACTACGAGGTAAGAATTTGAACTTTTAATGCCTATAGATCTTCTTGACACTTAAATTTATCTTTTCTGTGTGTCTCTTTGTTCATGAATGCAGTCGGTGGAGCACTGGGTACACCACCTGCTTGCTTCTGAGACACTCCTTGGTATTTTATGTATCCACTAATTTACCTTGTCCTTTCCTTGTCTCAGTTCAAGGCTGAATACAGACCACCATCAGGAGTGCCAAATAATTTGTGGGGTGATTGTTGGTTAATCCTTGTGCCAGGTGTAGATGGATTTCCAGGAAAATACGTGGTTGCAGCTTCAGCTGGGAATGCTTCAGAATCTGGATTTTGTTCATGGGATTATTACACACGAGATGTTAAAGCATTTTTTATTGGAGAGCTAACAGACAATTATCTGTCACAAATCTCATCTAGGATAACTCCTGGTTCAGCAAGTAATATGGGCTCAAGGCAGAGTAATTCTAGGATGATTGTTGGACCGCAACAGTGGTGGTACAAGCCTTGTGGTCCGCTCTTAATCTCCACTGCTAGTGGGCAAAAATTTGCGAGTGCCTATGATATTCGTGATGGAGACTTAGTAATGAAGTGGGAAACTAGCAGTCCTGTGATTAGGATGGACTACTCAAGCCCTTTACAATGGCGAAGTAAAGGAAAGGTTATCATAGCAGGAACTGAAGCCATTAGTCTTTGGGATGTTAATGCTATTAACCCACAGCCTTTATTATCTGTTTCATGTGCTGGGAAAAAGATAAACTCCCTTCATGTAAACAACACTGATTCTGAGATCAGCGTTGGTGTTCGGCGAAGGTAATTTTCTCTTCCTTTTGACATTCATTTGAAATGGAAAACAGATTATATCACATGGTCTTGTGTAAGAGTTTTGTAAGCCTGAGATAGATGCATAAGCTTAAAGAGATCTTGAGCTATCATAAACTTATTGTTGTTTTGTAATATCTCTCCATACCTAAAATTGCCCATCGTAGTACTTACTAACTGGTGTGCATTGTATCTTATGTAAAAGATTCTGCTAAATTCTGTCCATTCAGAATTCATGATCGATATTTTTTGTCTTTGTTTATTTCCATTGACAGCTCATTGTTGTTGTGATAATTTTTGAATAACTGCAGAGTGAGTTCATCTGAGGTGGAGGGTAATGATGGTGTCTTCTGCTGTCAAGAGAGTATTAATGTACTTGATTTTCGCATTCCATTTGGTGTTGGTATGAAACTATCTAACCTTGGAGGCATAGGATATTCAGTCTTTTCTCGTGGGGACTCCATATATGTTGGAAGCTCTGGACAAAGATTGTGCAATAAAGGTTGTCCACAATCACAAGTGCAACATTACTCTTTGCGCAAAGGAAAGCTTATTACATCATATCAACTACCAGAATTCAATTCTAAGTTTCTCCGTTCCTCATTAACTCAAGTATGGGGAAACGCCAACAATGTGATGGGCATTGGTGAGATGGGACTTTTTGTCTTTAATGCTTTGCGGGATGAAAAATCTCAAGCCTTTTGCTCTGATCATGGGAATGTAGTTTATACAAAGGAAACAATCTGCCCTGTTGATTTGTACTTTCGCCCTACTTTTGATTATTCTGGATCAAGAATTCTTGTCATATCAAGAGATCGTCCTGCTTCCTGGAGGTATTTATTGTGATTAGATATGTATGCACCAGAATTACTCCATGATTGTCCTGTATAAATGTCTGCCTACAGTTTATTTAGAGTTGTATACCTAGTATGTTATGGTCTTGTGCTCTTCTACACTCCCAACACCTGTTTCTTCAATCTAAGTCTCTCTTGAGTGAAGATACAAGGTGACACTTTGTTGGATTTGTTTAATCTGGAATGTCAACTTCATAAAATTATTTTGATTCATCAGGGGGATATTCTGTTAAAGTTAACTTACCTCCTGCAGAAATTCCTCCATAAGTTTCCTCCATTCAAACCTTTATGGAGTTTCTCTGCCAACTTAAGTTTCAAAATGGGAATTACTGTTTTTTTGCAATAGAAAGCAATGTCGTTGAGTTTCTTTTTTCTGTTTTTTTTTTCATTGCTGCTCTTATTGGTTTCCTACTGGTTCTAGCTTAAGTCATACAAGTTTTCACCAAGTTTCAGTTTTGCCTCTTAAACTAGAATTGATGGATGCTAATTACTCCCTTAACAGTTGATGACTTAATGGGGAATTAATTCACATAGTTAACCTTGGAAGGCATGCCAACATTAATTATTCTCCGACTATACAACATTCTTGTTAAAAGTCTCTTGAGTGTTGCATATGTAGATGGTAGTACAGTTGGATGAAATTCTTCTTCTTCTGTACCAGATCTCATTCAGTCCTTAAGTTTATACTGTTATCTCAATCAAGGAAATTAACAATCATAATATAATAGACTCCATCCTAACTTATTATCATTGAGCTCTCTGATTTATACCTTGAAAATAGGCACGAGGATCAACCCACATGTGAATGCCCATTCCACTTAGGCCAATGCTATGATGCACCTCTCCCATCGTTCTATTTATCTTCAGTATATTTTTATATTAAAATTGTTAATGGAAAATTATTTGTTGCTGTTGTGCAATTTGTTAAATAGACCAACTGTAAACTTTGATGACAATTGTTAAATTCATCTGTTACTCGTACAGTTCTGTCAGTTTTAGATGCATGTTAATTTAAAGCAAAAAAGCACATTAGCAATTTTATTTCTTGGTTATTTTAGGATCACCTAAAAATTTTAAGACAATCATTTAGATATCGAAGCTTTCATTTGAGGAATAATTAGAAGCATTACATTTGGAGGAACTGCAGTCATTATTTAAGCTAGCAAAAAGAGTGACTGTTTCTCTGAGCCACCGTTGGCCATTGCTAGTTATTACTATATGTAGTTGAGTCATTGTTGACTGTAGACATAAGATTTGACATTTAGTTGGCAACCACTTGGAGTTTCATGCCTGCTTCACAGTGACCTGGGAGGCTGCAGATGAAATAGTTATACCCTTTCTTGAGAGAGAACTTGTCATTGCCCGTGGCAGCTGCCGTTCCTGATGCCTTGCAGCTCCTGTAACCTGCCACACTCACTGGCACCACATTATGCTGACCAGCTTGGTAGTTGAAAACTGCCAGTTTGGAAAATTCTATCATTAGCATTCAAACAAAAAGAGCCTTCTACTGATATTGTAGGCCTAGGCTCCAAGCAATGAGTTTTTGAACAATAACATACTATGAACATTACCAAACTAGATCTTGTAGGAAATTTTTGATATAGACATGTGCATAGTGCTCAATATATGATGATAGTGAGAGGGGGATATACCTTGCTGGCTTACTGATGAACTCTCGAACACTAACATACAAGGAACACTTCCAATCTCTAGATGCGTTGGGAACACTTTTATATAGACATGTGCATAATATTTATATATAACAAAGGAGAGAGGGATGACTTGCTGGTTTAATGATAAATTCTTTGAACAATAACATGTAGGAACGCTACCAAACTCTAGATGTTTTAGTCACACTTTTATGTGGGCATTTTCACTTTATTTATATTATAGTGAAAAGAGGGATACCTTAAGCAGACTTAGTGAAGAATTCTCAAACAATGACGTACTAGTAACACTACAGATCTCTTGGATGTTTTAAGGATACTTGGCCTGATGAGCATAGTGAGAGAGAGAGAGAGAGATACCAAGAATATCTCCCGCGGAAAATCTCTTGTTGTTTGCCCAATTATCATAGGACAATGAGAAACCCCAGCCCTGTGATTCTCCCACAACATGAGTGGCAGCAAAAGAGTGCCTGGGTGAACTTAAAATTAACAGTAAAGATAGTAGCGGGGCTGCATAGCAACTGCCTCTTCCCATGGCCATATTCTTTGAGACAGCTAATTGGCGTGTATCTGACTTAGTTGATACACTCACTGCCTTCAGGCTCATGCATTTATAGAAGAGTGAAGCCATGAAATGTCAAGTTAAAAGGCCACTCCAAGTGGATATAAATTTTTTTCCAGAAGACTGGAAAGCAAGGGTTGAGCGTGCAAATAAAAATAATGGGAGTGCGGGATGATCAATGATGGCTATTCTACAATTGTTTATTATTGACAGGAAAATACTTGAACTTGCTAAGAAAAGATGTTTGGTTCATTGTCATAGAGCAACATTAGATTCCTTAGAGGAAAAATGAGTTTGGGAAAAGAAGTTAGAAGCAATAGAGAAACAATCTCTTACCTTATGATTTCTTGGAGGAAAAATTTTAATGTTCTAATCTTGAATGTTTATAGTATAAAATAGTATTTGCAAAGAAATAGAAATTTGTTAGCTAACACTAGGATCTCAAATAGTATGGAAGCACATGAATAGGGGAAAGATGGAAGATTAAACTGTTCTAATATTTTTCTGTTTCTCTCCTCTCTGCCACTTCTATCTCTATTAGTTTATTATTATTATTATTCTATCGAATTAGATAAGGGAAATGATTACTTTTCCCCCCCCCCCATCTCTCCATTGGACAATACATTGTCTGATTGGACGGTGGTGGAGCACGATGAATGACAATCTTATCATTATCTTTTGCCCCTTTACATGTCCATTTTCATCGTTTATTTGAATTTGAAGATTTGAGTTAAGGTGCCTCACTAAAGAAAGGGGTTAGGGAAATAGGACTCTTTCACCTTTAGGGCGGGACCTTAGTCCGACTCTTCTCGCGCGATGCGCGATACGCGATATCTAATCAATAGAACAGCATAGTGCGGATAATCAATAGAACAGCACTATTCTCGGTTTAAGGTAATGTTGGTGCAGATCCACAGGGAGAGCATCATGCAAATTGGCCAATAGTAAAGCTTATCGTTCATTAAAGCCATAACTTAAATAGCTGTATGGTAGTTAATTAACAATTATGCAAGTGCTGCCTCTAGTCATAGTTCTTTTCTTTTGTTTCTTTGTAACCCCACTAAACCCTGACATGCTTGAGGATTTACCCTTCTGTCAAAGATAACCTTTAATTTTTAGTTGATAAGGTGCTAATCATTACTAAACAAAAGGTTGGGCCTCATTTGATATCTCTTGCTGTTGATATTAATGATCTCTCAATGAATGCCAATTGTGACACCCACAACTTAACTCCACATGATTAATTGTATGGCGAATTCTGAGGTAGTAAAGAAATTTTATAATATTAGTTGAGTGAGTTATTATTAGTTTAAATTTAGGCATTTTGAGTGGTTAAATGTAAGTTAATGAATTAGTTCTTGATATTGACTTCTTCAGGATTTCGTCATCTGTTATGAGAATTCCATTGTGAAGCATTTGCACTCCAACTCTTGGGCTGTTATATGTGATTGACTTGTTGTTATACAACTTTAGATCACCATACCTTCATTCCTCAATTGAGGTTTTTGTTGTGCAGTAATTAGGG
Organism: Alpinia galanga; assembly: GCA_037177395.1. Taxonomy (NCBI): domain Eukaryota; kingdom Viridiplantae; phylum Streptophyta; class Magnoliopsida; order Zingiberales; family Zingiberaceae; genus Alpinia; species Alpinia galanga. The sequence goes on along the minus strand of JBAMHZ010287567.1, from coordinate 383 downwards.
AGGTAAATAAATGAGATAAATCACAGGTAATCTTCCATATATCTCATAATCCATCAACATTTTGTTCTCTCTCATACTTTTCTAGTTTAGTCTTTTACATGATTATATATACGTAAATATCCTTCAAATTTGTATTTTTTTACCTCTAATTCCGACAAATGTATCTTCCATAATCTTGCAATTATGTCCTTAATTCTCTGCAAATTTTGTCTCTTCAGATTTCGATCACTTGTTTCTCTTCAGCTTCCGTGTCTACCGTCGACACCAAGCTGCGATCGCATCTTGCATTTCGGTTCCCCTCCCTCTGCCACGGGCTTCGAGGAATCGGATATTTGCTCTTCGGATTCGGATCCGGATCCGGTCGATCGGTCCGCCTCCTTGGA
>JBAMHZ010287458.1:0-13260 GCA_037177395.1 Alpinia galanga | reverse complement strand
GCCGGCGGTGGCCGGAATTTGCCGGCCGGAATTTGGCCCGCCAGCGCCGCCGACCCGCGGCGCTCGCGGGCCAAAATTCGGATGCCGCCGGCGGTGCCGAGGTTAGAGACGGGCTGTGGGTGGGCATCGCACACGCGTTGTGCGAGGTAAGGAGCGCAGGAGATCAGCTCGCTATATATATATAAGTAAGTGTGGGTGCGTAGTTTAATCAACTAAAATTTAGGTCGAGCAAAATAATTAGTCGAAAAAGAGATATAATTTAGATTTGAAAGGTAAAAAAGGAGAAGCTATGCAAGTTTGGAAAAGTAAAGAAAAGAGTAAGTCAACTAGTCGAGTCAGCTAGCATTTTAAATTGACCATACATAAATTAGCTGAGTCAGTCAGCATCTCAAGTTGACCATACATTAACCAGCCGAATCGGCCAACACCTCAAGTCAACTATACATCAGCTAACAGAGTCAGTCAGTATCTCAAGTCAGTCATTCCACCAGATGTCAAACCGGTGCTTCAATCTTGTGCAAAGCTAATCACTCAGTTACACCTCCACTCGGTTGCATTCCAATTCTGTCACATCTATATTGTACACTCAATTTATCCACTCGACAATGAGCTGTTTCGGAGCCCCCCCTCCTGTCAAGGCAACACAGAAGCCTAACACTCAGGGGTCACGATAAAAATTTTCCCCAATAGCTGCTACATTCATCGCCTTAACAACCTGTGCTCGTGATCATTCTAGCTCACGTGAAGATTCCTAGCATGTTTTATCTCCCAACAAATTGACATAGGTCGTAATCGTATGAGCATTAGAGATTATTCCTGTATATCAGGCCTTATATAAACTGAAGGGAAGGTGTGTAAGGTAAAGAATTCAGGCATTCATCTTCTCCAACAAAGATCTTGGCACCGGGACGTTAAGAACCAACTCAACCAACAAAGCCTATGATGGACATGTAAAGACATCTTAGAGGGGCCTCATCACCAACAAAGCTGACAAGTAAAACCGTTGCTAAGCTCAAATCCTGCTGTTTAGGAGAAATTCCTTGAACTCAATTCGCATGATAAAATGTGATAATGTTCACGCTGAAAAATTAACTTCAATTTTAAACTCAATTCATGTGGCTTACCAAAGGAGTATTTGATGCATATGCAGCAGCGTAACTGCGTTCCAATTGCCTTCTCCCTCTGGTCGAAGTTTACTAAGAAAGTAAGAGGAGCCATCACCTCTTTTTCTCAATGCGATTTACTAGTAACAAGAAGAGAACAACAACGAAGAGACAAAAAAAAAGGAGGTGAAGCAGCATGAAGATCTAGAGTAGTCACAGTGCCATCTTCAGGCATATGTCAGTTGCAAAACTTTCAAGGAGATCATATTGTTGGAGAGCATTGGACCAAGATATCAGTAATCTTGATTGCAAAATATGCAGTATTGAAGCACACAATAGGATACTCATGCTGCACACCAAAATGGGAGAATACTTACAATGGCACCTTGCAATACATTTTTTTTTTTTCATTACAGCATCCGCATATTTCCGCGATAAAGTAACACTTTAGCACCCAAAGTTTATCAACTGATTTCTCAACTCACTTTTTTTTCTCAATTTTTTGGGCACAACACTGCGAAAGAATATGAAGACAAATTTAATAATTATAATTTATCTAGAATTTATGGCTTCCACACATCACTAAGCTAAATCTGCTCTCTCTCTCTCTACTGCTGTTGACCTCTAACTTGTATGTGGTATGTGAATGCTCAAGGTTGCTCCATTATGACACTTTGTTAGACCATTTACTCGGTCCTTATTCACACAAGGATCCTATCAGAAGACTGCTTTCTAGACTCACATTGGGTAGAAGCCTGCCTTCCTTGGTTCTTTTCTTGAATACTCTCCACAGTTACTGAAACTAAAGCATGCCCAGGTACAAGGTATGTTTTGGTGGCACTGTAATATCGACCTTAGGATTGTGGCACAAAAGTGCCAACATAACCAAATCCAACGATTAGGAAAGTGGTTGCTTGAAGATATAGGTAGATGTAGTAATGGTTCTTCCCATAGGAAAGATCATAGCACCCACAGAAGAAGAGGTAGACTCCAGTAAAGAGCTCCATCAGATGTAACCTATTTTTCAGCACAGGAAAAGGAACATTTCAATCTAATATTATTGCCTCGAGGTTTGCTTCTAAGACCAATGTTTTGTATTCAGCAATGTAATAGATGAATTGTGAATACCTGTCACCAAGTCTTAGTCTTGGCTTCCTAGCTCCTTTAGGTTTTGTCTTCATGATATCCCCTAGCTTCTCAGTGACCACCCACTCATTGACCCTTCCCCCTGCTTCCAAGAGGCCACTTAAGGTTGCTTTTGTTCTATGCAGAGACATGACATTCTCAAAAAGGACCCAGAACATCAGCAAGTGAAAAGACCTACAGGACAATGTTGGATCAAAGGGCGTATATTTAATATTTAGTCGACAAGAAGATATATTGCACTGTCATTTGTTGATTTTGAAGTTTTGTCATCAAACATAAAAGTTGAAGTGGAAAGACATTGCCAAAATAGCAAAACTAGGCATTCATTGTTTGATCCATCATTAAACAAATATAAGTAGGGATGGCATTGGCAAACAAGCAAATCTGAAGTTAAAGATTGTTTCAAGTTCTCGTACCTTGGTGTTCCAACTGAATTCAGCAGTGTAATGACTGAGGGAATGTACACTAAACCCCACTTTGGTATTTGTACTTCGGGAACAAAGACTGTCATCGGGATTACGATGCAGTAAAATATGAAGGTCACAATATGACCTATGATCTTTCTAATGAAGAAGAAACTGTATATAACATATATTTTTGTCCAGATAGACACTTTCTGTATTTACAGAGAAAATTTTTCATCAGATGTATAAATTTTAATGATAAAAAAAATTAACATCCTAACGTGGCTGACCTTGTTTTTGGAGATCTCCATCACCATTTTCCTGAACAAATTTGCAGGGCCACATGACCATCTGTGTTGCTGATGTCGGAAGGCCTTGAAAGTACTTGGTAGTTCACTTTTGACCTGAACACAGATATAATAAGAAACATGAAATGAATTAAGAACTCATCAAATTATTTCATCGGGAAAAAAATGCTTTGGCTGATGAATGGTTTTTCAGCATTATTTTATTATCTGAACAGTGTAAAACAAGATGATTTGGGGAGAAATAATTCTTCATTCAATATTCTCTTTGTATACAAAATACATTATCTTATAGAGATTGTGACATAATATAAAAGAAATAATAAATATAGTAATATACCAAACGAAAATAAACATTGCCAAGCCTAATAGTGCATATCGTTAGGAAATTAATTAAAAATCTCTTTCCTTTAGCATCAAAACAAAAGAAGTTATCAGGTGAGCAAATGTTTTTGGATTACTGAAGCTAGATGTCCTAACACAAGTTGATATGTACTTTGGCATGGTGGGAGCATGTTACTAGAACTTATTAATGAAGTATAGGAATCAAGATGTAAGAGCATAAAGGAGTTAGTTGGATTGGAGACATCTGAGCAAGTGATCATCAATGAGCATCTAATTCAAGATCATCTCAACTTTGGTTAGGTGGTGACTAGGAACAATGTTCTAAACGGTGAAGTTGGAAGAGAGGAAGTCTAGAATGAAGAATGATAGGTTACAGGAGAGAGGGGAGGTCGTAACCTCCCCTACTAGCTCTTGAGAGGATTATACAAAGATCGGTGATTACCATATAAAACAAGATAATTTGAAGAGAAATAATCCTCCTTCAATCATATTTTTTCATGCATAATGCCTTATTTTATGGAGATTATGATGTAATATAAAATAAAGTACATATATATCAAACTAAAATACATCATTGCAAATCTAAAAATATCATAAGCAGGTTAGGTAATAATCTAAAATGAACTGGCTGAAATTAATGCGTATCAAATAGGAGATTATTTCATATTTTTTGTTAGAATTTTTGAATGTCAATGCAATAGGTTTTAGCCTAGTTACTAGTTAGTCAACATGTTGATTAATGAGTTGCTTGAACCAGTGGTGCATTGGTATAGTGATCGTTAGTCATGACTTATTAATTGACACATCTTTTCAACTAGGGTAGATGCACCTTTTATAGTAACTACATAGGTACTTGCCATGTGAGGCCTTGAGGTCAATTCTCAATGGAGTATGAAATGTCTTGCTGGGGTTCCTGACTTCCCCCATATAAATGGATCACTGTATCAGATCAAAGCCCTCTCCTCCCGTGATTTACCACCCTTTATTAAGCCGGAGGACTGATCATGAGGAGTACTTCGCGTGGGCATTATCACGTTGATGCACCTTTTAAGGTATCATGGCCAACACCTCTCTATGATATGGACAGATTCTCTCAAGTAAGTGGTAATGTCAAGACAAGAGCTGAGATAAGATTTGGACCCTTTTCTATTCAAGGCGATATGTCCCATGTGTTTATAATTCATCGGCAATTGTCATCCAAAATATATCAACCTTCAATTTGAAATAAAAACATTTTTAATTTCAAGTCTTTGTGAACTTTTGAAACCCTAAGACTCTTAGAGACGAGAGGCGAGGAAGAAAACTCAAGAGGAAATTTAAAACTTGAACTTTTAGTAATTTGAGCAAGAGAAGTGGAGGTTCTTTTATAGGGTTGAAAGGTTATCCCTAAAAGGAATTGACACTTTCTGCATATTTAAATTAGCATTTATGCATTTGTGTCCATAACCATACTTTGTACGAGCCAATGTCTTCATCATGAAAACAAACTATTTTCATCACTTAAATAGTCGTAAATATTAATTTTTCATTCACCTAAGATATTAATTTATGATGGTCTATTTATAAAATAATCCATCAATATGTTAATTCGATCAATTGGTTAAAAAAAAATTCAATTTCTAACAATAATCTCTTTACTTTAACAATGGATATATATGTGTTCACTTTTTTGCTGTCTGTTCTAACATACACCAACTAAAGGATGAAACTAGTAAAATCAACATTTAAGGTAGCAGCAGGACTTTCTAATTATTAGTTCCATATTCACAGTTTTGATGAACTAGTTTTGAAACTTCTGATTTGACTCATGAATGATTATATTATCTCAATCAGTGCACGTACCTCGAGGTCTTTGAGGAAGATATATTTCCAGCCCTTGAGGCTTGCGCGAACAGACAAATCCATGTCCTCCACAGTGGTCCGATCCTTCCAACCTCCAGCCTCATTGATAGCTGCAATACGCCACACCCCAGCAGTTCCTTTGACAAGAATCCATTGGTGAGCATAATCTCTTAGCTTATTTCACTGGTTAAATATTTCTGAGGTGCATTTGTAACTAACCATTGAAGCCGAAAAAGGCACAGGTGGAGGATCCCACTTGCTGCTCCACAAAGAAGTGATAGTCCAAAGACATCTCCTGCATCCTTGTCATCATATTTTCGTCCGCATTCACTGCAGTCAATCCAATGCATTCAAGGATGGAAGCAAAGAACAACTTCCAAAAATTATTTAACTGGCTTTTTGGACAAATATGACTCATCATTTGAGCCGACAAGATTCCTTGTTTGCGCAGACTAGATAAGATAAATAAGAAGAAAAAAAATATTTAAGAATAGAGTGAATTGCAGTGTCGGTGGACATGAAAAAAAAATGGATGGGGAGACAAATAGTTAGATGGGATGCAAGTGAGTATGATTGCACATGGGAAAAGCAACAAGAACAGTGAAGGTAAAAGAGATCGGCAGTACCAAAGTGATAAGACTTGTTGGACCTTTTTCTTCTTTAATCTCCCTGTAATAAGTGTCTTTGTTATTTACCTTTTTTTCCTTCGCTCTCTCACAATTGCAAACATATAATTATTCGAGAGAAAACAAGAGGAATTTATAATCATGAGCTCCTCGTGCCAGACTATAAGCATGTGGTGTGCAAGTATCTGACAGCATTACGATCTCCTACCCTTGCTTACCAAAATAATGTTAACTTAGTTGTTCCTCACTTTCAAGCGTAATTAATTTGATTTAATCTTATTTTTCAGATCTGGAACTGCAAGTTAACAGCTCTAGGAGCTGTAATCATTCACTGTCCTTTCATGAAATCCATGTCTATTATTGGGCAAGAGGGATAATCACGGGTAATTATCCAGATATCTCGGAAAAGATTCCAATATTGAAAAATATTCAAGTCCAACGACACTGGTCTAAAATATTTAAATCAAGTTGTTCTCAATGTTTTGAATAAAAAATGATAAAATTAATTAAATTTGTTCCATCAAGTTCTTTGTTGATAACAATTGATTGACTAACATAACTTAAATTTTTTAGAGAAATTAATGTTTCTAATTTAGTCCAAAAAATTATTTCACCAAACAACTTGGTGAAGAAAAGATCAACTATGATTGCCTAATTTTCAAATTTAAGAAATGCACTTATAAAAAAAAGGTAAATCATTTCAGTTCTTCAATTTGATAAAACGAAATGTTCTTGTTTTTTTTTTAATAATTCATTTTTTTATAATAATAATAATACAAAAACAAACATCTATTGAGTTTAATGGGTTTTATGAAACAAAACAAAACAAATTCAACTATGCAAATTTTATTCCATCAATTTATTTCACAAAATAATTTAATAAAATATAATTAATTGATTTTATCATTCTAATAATTTTAAAAAAATAAATTCTTATAAAATTAATGAACACTTGTCTCCTAAATTTAATTTTTTTTTTCAATCATTCAAATGGTTTCACTAAAAAAATAAATCAAATTGTTTCATGAACTCTAGAAGATATTTTGGCACCAAAAATTGTTATTTGGGTATTTCCAACATAAAAGCTCAAGAATCTGAACATGTGAACAAAAAAATATTAAAATAATAGAAAGCTCAAAATCAGAACAAAATTCTTGATTTTTTTTTTAATTTCAAAAAGCAGAATGAGTGTGGGGGCTTATGCAATCATAACCATTTGGATTAAGTGTTTTAGATTACATGACAATGATGGTGATGATGGCGGCTTGATATGGTTAGTCTCCATCACAAAGAAGTTCAAAGAAATAAGATGAATAATTTCAAGAGACAGAGTCTATAAATTTATGAGATACTATAAAGTTAGATCCCGTGTTGTACGGTTGTCTATAGCAACTATGTGAATCATAATTACGCATAAAATGGTGGTCCTGGATTTCAGAGGTCTTTAAGCATAATTAACATTTAAAAACCGTATGCCCTCAACTATCCAATCTATTAATTTCTACAGAAATGACAAACAAAATCTATATTAATTTATATATTGTAAATTTCAGTTCATAAATGTGTTTCGTCTTTATCTAGCTCACTAGCTGTCACCATTATATATATTTTTAAGATTTTACTAGTGCTAGTAATGTCTTTGTTTTTGGAGAAGAATGATAAGTAAAGAAAAGAGAGCATTGGGCGAGTAGTGTACCGAAGGTCCAGCGGCCTTGGACGAGGGCGATCTGAGGGTTGTGGATGAGGAAGGGGATGGTTCGGAGGAGGAAATCGGGCTCTGGCTGGAAGTCGGCGTCGAAGATGGTGACAAACTCGCAATCCTTTACGTAGTGGTGCTTGAGACCCTGCTTGAGCGCGCCAGATTTGTACCCCACCCTGTCTTCCCGGATCGCGTATTTGATATTGACTCCTTTGCTCGCCCACTTCCGGCACTCTATCTGCACCAGCTCCTGCCATTTCCGCCACCCAACAATGATTATTAGTTCAGACTTCAAATCCACTCCATTTGCCAAAGCTGTGATCTTTGTAGGGAACTCCCAAAATTGCACATCAAATGAGAAGACCATTTTTTTAAAAAAAAGTTCTTTTGGGGGAATTTGGACATATTTTAGAAAAATCGAAAGAAAAATTCAAAGAGTCGATTTGATCTACTACCTTGATGGATTCGTCCGTGGAATCGTCGAGCACTTGGATGATAATGCGGTCCGAAGGCCACGAGAGCCCGCAAGCGGCTCCGATCGAGAGCTGGTACACCTGAAAATTCAAATTTATTTGAAACGCACGCATCAAGGAAAGTAAACAAACGGAGGCTTCTTGATGCGATCGACAGCGGACCTCTTTCTCGTTGTACATTGGGATCTGGATGAGCACCATGGGGTAGGCGGACGTGCCGAGCTCGGCATCGTCGCCCATCGGCTCCCACTTGTATCGCGACTCCGGGCGGAGGCCGAGGAGCCGAACGCCGGTGATCACGATGGCCATGTAGACCTTCTCGATGAAGAGCAGCACCGACAGAGCCAGGCAGAGGTACACCGCCAGCTGCAGCAGCGGCACAATCACCGGAGCCTTCAACTGCTGCCACGCCAACCCCATCTGCTCCCTCGCCTGGATCGCCCCTGGAAACATCGCCACCGAGGAAACCCTATCCATTTCCTCCCGGGAGCAGATTTGAAACAAGAGCTCTAAAATCCACAAACGTAACGAAGGGACTGGATAGGGAGCGGAGCACAAAGACGTTGTTCAGGTGAAAATTTCTCACGCACTCTCTATCACCTGCTCCACACACTAGCAATGAACAACAAAAAGGCCTCCTTTCTCCCCAAACCCACCAAAACCAACAGAGCAACCAGCAGAGGAAGCAAAACTCACCAGATCCAGCCAACTCCAATAAAAAGAGCCACAGAGAGAGAGAGAAAAAAAAAACTTGTTGCCCAGTCAAATCACCGCCTTGTTCCTCCCTCTCGTCCTCCTACGGCGGCAATGTGAGTTCAGGGATCGGCGGCGGAAGGAAGAAGGAAGAGTGGAGTATGAGAGGGGGAGGAGGCAGAGAAACCCGGGCATGGCCGCGAGGGTTCTGAGCACACTGCCTTTAAATAAACGCCGCGTCGCCAGGAAAAAAAAACAAATTAAATAGGAGGGTGTTTTTAAAAAAGGGAAAATGAGTATTTATTTATTTTTTTGTTTACCTGCTTACTTACTTCACAGTACTGTTGTAACCAATAAGTAGCAGTATTAACTCTATCGGTTTTTTGACATTTCAGTACTAATTGTTTTCGTTATTAGAGTTAAGACACTATTTCTGCAGTTGGGGTCCTTGGAATCGGCATTAGAATATTCCTTCGAGGTATTCAAATATAATGGAGTATTTCTTATTATATTAATTTTATAATTGATATTTGGTACTATAATTATTCTTTATCGAGGGCAGCTCAAGAATCTTTTTCTTTTTCTCTGTTTTTTTTTACATTACGCTTAGATTTTCCTTATAATTTGTTGAAATTTAGGCAAAATTTAGCTCTTTTAAAGCTTCGAGGAATTTCAAATTGAATATTTTAGATTGTTGCTTGGGGCTTAAATCGTGCCACGAAATGATTTGTAATTAATAAATACATCCTTGAAGTGAAAGCCAAAAATATTATTAGAAAAACATAAGGATTGGCTTTTTTTTTAAAGTATGTCCAGATTTTTTCTTTAGTTAGAACATCTCGTATAAAGAATGCATTCAGTTTTATTTTAAATAACTCATCCATTAATATTTTCATTATTTTCTCTTTAAATTTAAATTTAAAGATTAAATTACAGCTTACAAACAATCAAACAAAATATATATATATATATATATATATATAGGAGAATGATCTCCTACACAACTCTTATGTGAGTACCCATGAACACCTTTATTATTTACCGTCCGATCGGATGAGCACTATAGCCTAATCCTTGAACCCTAAGGGATCGAATGGTGGATGATGAAGATGCTCATGAGTACTCACATAATAATTGTGTAGGAGATCATTTGTATATATATATATATAGATATATATATATATATAATTATGATACATTGCACAATGAATATGTGCGTGCCTATATACGATAATATAAAATACACAATAATAAAAAATGCACGGTGTCCATTCGCTGCTAGCTCCTCGCACGACCTCATAGCCATTCGGCCGAATCACAATCGAATTTTAGCCAAATGATGATTGAATTTTGGTCGAATCGCAATTGGATTGTGGCTAAATTACAACCAGATTTCAGTCAAATTGCGACTGAATCATAGTCGAATTTTAGTCAGATCATGGTCGAAATCTGACCAAATAGCGACTACGACTTTAGGATGTGTCACGATCACAATTCAATCAGATCGCGATCGAAATTTGGTCCAATTGCAACTACGAACACCGAGATGCATTATGGCTACGATTCGATCGAATTCCGATTGCGATTTAATTGGAATTCAACTGTTATCGAACGACACAAATGAGTTTAGGGTTCAGAGTTAAACTATACCATAGAAAGCAATTCAACGGCAAAAAATCAAACAAATTTGACAATTAAAGATGACAACCCTTGAAATGTAGTTCAGGAGTCATATAAAAATTCATAGTGTATATATATATATATATTAAACTAGCAAAGTATTTTCCTGCGCATGTGCATGTGCGAGCCTGTTCACAATGCTGTGGGTGGCAGTAGTTCGATGCTTAATTTTTTCGACGTCAATAGTAATGACACTATATCTTAATTCTTGAATTTTAAGGAACATCGATATTATTCAATTATGATCGAAATCTAACCAAATTACAATTAAAATTTGACCGAATCATAATCGCTAACACCACAGTCACTAGCCGCTAAAAAATGATCAAATTATAATCAAATCATGGTTAAAATCTGCCACGTGTGAGCTGTACTGAACTATAATTGAATTTCAACTATAATCCAATCAAAATTTAACAGTGAGTGCGTGAGTGCAAGGAGATGACACAAATGAAGTTAGGATTATCCTGCACGGTCACTTAGAAAATTGACACGATCATTTTCGTATTAGACTATAGCAGAGTATTTTATCATATTTACAATATACATATCAATATTAGTTTATTATATTTTATTTTCATTATATATTTTTTTAAAAACAATATCCCATAAAAGGACCTAATCGGGCTGAATTAGATTAAACTCTAATAAATTAATTTTAACCTAGTTCACTCTTAACTCGTTAAAATAATTTATTAATTTACTTTTATTCCATAACTAATTAAAATAATTTATTAATCTTATTCTATCCAACAACACTGGATTCTCTTTTAATCTAATTGGAATTTTAATACACTTTAACTTTAAAAAGAATTTGATTACTTTAACGCTTTTCTAAAGTTCGAATAAATTTTTTTAAAAAAATTACATTAAATATATATATATATATATATATAAAGAGAGAATAGATATTCTGTGAGACTGTGTGTGACTGTGCATAAGCACCGCTGCTGTGAGCTATTGACGATCGATTTTTTCAGTGTCGACAATGACAAAAGTATAGACCAATCCCTGAATCGGAATACCGGCGCAGTCGATCACGATTGGATTCAATCAAAATCCTACCGAATTGCACTTAGAATTCGGCTGTTATCGGGCCGGACTTCGATACCGATCTGACCACGGTAAAATTTCGATTGCAATTTAATCGGAATCCAACAATCAAAATATCAATAGCAGAGAAATTAATGTTAATCGCATATAATCATGCGGGATAGAAAATACAGGATATTATATTTATATAATTAAAGGTGAATTTTGCTTGAGGAGGAGGTTAGGAACCGGTCCAAAATCCTCCCCAAAAAAAGAAATGTTAAAAACCGAAAAATCTCAACAAACCGAAGTCAATGGTTGGTCAAAATTAGAGAGGCGGTTAATTTTGGCAACGCCGTGGATCCATCCGAGGCGCCATGCCACTGTCCTTGGCCCCATCAAAACAACCTCATTACTCGATCAATGCCAACTTCCAATTATGTTTTTTAATTTTCCATCTTAAAGGGGACCCTCACCTCACCACTGTATCATCACCATCTGTTTATCTATCTATCTATCTATTTATCTATCGATCGAATCTTATTTCATAAATATAGAAGAAGAACTTAAAAATTCCAAAGGTGGGTGAAAATTTTGTACTTTTTAGGCTTTCGGTGATCGAAGAAAGAGTTGAGAAGTTAGCTAAGTTTTCAAGTCGTAGATAATGCAATCTCGAAACAAAGGAAATGATAGTTATCATCGTGTGATTTTTTACGATCGAACAATAATTATAATCTTTGTTTAGTATAGGAAGTGGATAAGGGTGGTAAATAAGATCATTATCTTTGCATTTTCCTCCATTGGTGTCTAGCAAAATAGTCATTAAAGCTTATTCATATCGCAAAGGGATGCCTAGAGATATATCGAATACACTCGTTTATAATTCTATCGATCCTCGATTCCTAAAGCTTAAAAGAAGTTAATTTTTTTAGCTGTAATCATTAATAATCAATCAAATAAGTTTCTAGTCTTTTTTTTTCTTCAATTTTTTTTATAATTCAAATATCTAAATATTTGATCTGATTATTCTAAGTATGGATGACTCAATTTCATACGTACAAATAATTCTGACTCATTTGACAATTTAAATTTGAAACTTTTTTTTTTTCATTCAATGCATGAAGCCTCTGTATTTTCCTTTTCTTCCAATCTTTGTCTACATTTATTTCTTGCTCTTTCCAACCAACACACTCCTTCAAGGTTCAAGCAAGACATCTCTCTTTCTCCTAAAGCCAAATCAGAAATCAGAGAGAGAGAGAGAGCTTTAGAGCATCTTCAATGGCAAAAATGAAGAGCTTCCTTTGTTCTGATAAACTGAATTAATTCTGAAAACTAATAAAAAAAAACTCCCAACTACTATGGGAGAGAGAGAGAGAGATTCTTGTTCAACAAGTCATGTATATTGAAAGCTGAGGAGTTCTCATTGAATGCTCATGGCATTAAAAAAGAAAAGAAAAAAAAAGAAAGAAAGAAAGGTTGAAGAGAATTAATTTAAAATTGTGACTGTTTATACAATTCGACATTATTGAAGAAAGTACTTAATATAATTCGATATAGCTCCCATTTGCTGTCTTGCTTCTCAGTGAATGGGAAAAGTAGTTATTTATATTGTAATTATGGAGACATTAAAGCCAACTTTTTTGCTTCCCCCCTTTATATTGCTTCTTTCACGGATTAATTAATTAATGCAGTGATTTCGGCTTCTTTTCTCTGTCTCTCTCTTTCTTTTGCTTTTTTGGCAGATTTCCGTGATTTTGGCCATGGCCGATCAATTTTATCAGCTAAGTTTGTTTGCAATGTCTCGGGATGGAGGGCCTTTCTTTAATCCAAGTGTACCTAAAGGTCGTAGAAGCTAATTTGGAAGACAACCCCATTAGGCGGCACGGATTAAGGAAAACATCTTTCTTTTGTT
>JBAMHZ010287349.1:0-13261 GCA_037177395.1 Alpinia galanga | reverse complement strand
TCGAGTACTGGATAATGTCTAAAGAGAATACGATTTTTTTACTCTCAGGTGTGTACTTCCTCATTTTTTGTACCAGTAATTCTAGTGGATATCAGATATGTGTATGGATAATTTGAGTAGGATGACTTACATTTGCCTGTATGATATTTGACTCCCACTTGACCATGCTATTGAATTTCATTCCACTGGCTCTTGCGGCCGTGCCGCGTGATCATATGGTATATTTGTATTAACAGAGTAAAAATTAATTTTTTATGATCATATATTTATGGGAAAAATATTTTCATTTAAATTGTATATGATGGTCAACTATAAAATAATTTATCTTCTTTAATAATATTTTAGGACCAATATTGAGAGACGGGATGCATTCCACTTCCATGGCAGTCAATATAAATATATTATTTTTGCTATCAACCTAATGACACTAATATCTCAAAAGTATACCAATTATCTAAGTGATAATGATGCACGTTTTTATAAAAAAATTTACTTCTTTATCACCATCATCATCGATAAATAATGCAACACTCGCATTGTCCTTAAGGATCAATGAGAAAGTCTTCAGGATTGACTCAATTAGTAAATACACATGAATAACTCTTAAGTAAGCAAGAATCAATTTTTGAAAAAGTGATAACTCTGGATCATCAATCGATCTTCTCCTTTGCACTTGCTACACTTGAGTTCTTGATTTACCTTTATCCCTTTTTTCAGTAGGGACAACTGAAGAGGACCACTAATGTGACAGCTTTACATTTTTAAGGATCAATGAGAAGTGTAGATGAGCTTTTTCCTCTTGAATTTGATGGATAGTTAAACTGATCAATAAAGATATATCTAAAATTTTTAATGGTGCCATGAGGAAAAAAGAAAAGAAAAATGTAATAAAAAAATATAATTTTAATAATTGATTTTTAATCCTCCAGTTAATAAATTGAGCGCTGATAATTATATATATATCAAATTTAAAAATAATCAAATTACTAATTTAAAACTTGATTTTTAAAATTTGATATTATAAGTTTTTTGTTTATTTAAATAGTTATAAGTTTGATAAGAATTTTATTAATTAATATAATTTTTAAGTTCTGTTGGTGGATAATTTTTATGAATATTATTACGAAGATAAACACTTTCTTAACGACCCTGATACCAGCTTTGCATTGGAAAACCACGAAGGGTCCCATTTTTATAAAAGAAGGTAATCAGTTGGGTAGAGACAGCTGTTTAATTCATCGTCCATGTTTTGACGACCCGATTGGCCAGTCTCCCTGCATTGAACATACTTTCGTATAGTCTTCCGACAACAAAGCAGGTAGCTTTCGGGTATCTGTGCAACGCCAACAGATGATTTACGCTTCTTTGCGTTGTAATCATATAAATCGACTCGTTACTTCGCCGACTTCCCCCAAATCCCCTCCTCCAGTCGTTCGATTCCCAGCTTTTCCCATCATCTCCGCGTAATTTTTCAGGTCTGTGATCTTGATCGCTGCGATTTTTTTATATTTTATGTTCTGTATCATGGATTTGACATCGAAACTATGCTTCTTCATTTTGGAATCACAGGCGAAGGAGACCATGGCGAAGAATTCCTTCAAGTTGGAGCATCCACTCGGTTTGTTTCCTTTCCTTCCCATCATTTGATCCAATGGTTGGACGCAACTCTATTAGGGTTTGGTTGATTTATCTCCACCAACAAGGATTAGATTCCAAAACTGGGATTCATGCGATTGAATCTAGCTTACAAATCTCCTCCTGATGGTGTTACTCTTCTAGCGTTATTATGGTCGATACTTGACCCGGAGAATCAGGATTCTGGATCCCGCAGTAGGATTTGTAATTTAGACGAATAAGAAGGGTTTGCTCCCAACATACTTCACATTATGCTATTGTTTTAGCTATTATCTTCCAGACGATAGTGCCTTATTTCACGTGATTTAGGTTTTTTTTATTTGTTTTTTTTTCTAACTTCAAAATATATTACTGATATTGAGATAAATATATGTTACTTGATAATTCTTTCGTCTTTCTCTTCGTTTTATCAGTTCATGCTTTAGGATTGCGTTAGGGAGGAAAAAGTACTGTGCCACGATAATATTTAAAACTTAATTAATGCATATCAGTTGACCAAATCGGTATAATAGTTTACAGGGACTTTGTCTAAATCACCATGGTATGTCCATTTAGGTGGTTTATGGTGATGTCTAGGATTTTTTTAATTTTTTGATGGGATGCTTTGTTTTGTTTTTGCTTTATGTTTTGTCCCCATTAATATGAGACCGTGTAGCTATTTTATTAGTTCTCCTTTATTGTTTTTTTCTCATGAATGCTTTTAAGCAGATCAGGCAGGGAATTAACTTTTCAGATTCGATATTTTGTATGCAATTTGCATATATGTTTTCTATTTTGAGTGAGATGATCTTTGAGTTAACCCATTCAAATATTCAGAAAGGAGGTTAGCAGAGGCTTCTCGTATCAGGGAGAAGTACCCTGATAGGATTCCAGTGAGTAAATACAATGTGATGTTGATTGTCCACCATCCTTTTAACTAGTTTCTAATGTAACATGTCTAATCGTTTGTATGATAGGTGATTGTGGAGAAGGCAGAGAGAAGTGATATACCAGACATTGACAAAAAGAAGTTAGTTATTTCGACACATTTGTCTCATTTACTTTAAGCTTTGTGTTATAGCATGTGCATGCTTTTACATATTTGATGTTTATAGTTTGTGTTTCATTTCAAGTGACTGATTGTTTAGACCACTTCTTCACATGATAGCTCTTTCATTCTTCAATCATTTGCGTGATCATCTGATATTAATATTACATATTTCCAAATATAGAATTCTCACATATTGTCACATTGAAAATACACCCTTTGCTTTCGTCCAGAACAATATTCTGTTTTTTTTTTTACCTGTGTAAATAAAATATGTATGATTTCTGGACTCTGGAATATATATAAACCATTGTTGGATAAATAAAAGAGTTTTTTGCACGATTTTATTCTCTCCATGTAGAAGGTTTGCACCTCAGCTTTGTTATTGTTGGATTCTACTGCTAATTACCCATTGCCCCATTGTATGTGAATGTTTCACAGTTCATGTGTAACTGAGCTGAAGCATCACAATATACCTCGCTGAAGGCTTGACATCCGCCACTCAGCTGAAAATCATCCTACACCTATTTGACGTGTGAGGCTCAATACTGGCTACATGACGAGAAAACCAACTCAGAAACTAATTAAACTCAACCATTGACTCAAGCCCGAGTGAGTAGCAACTCATTTAAGCTAACAAAACTTCTTTATTAGTCCCCACAACATTAAATTGGATGTCACGAAATAATTCCATTTTACTTTGCTAATGTTGGTTCATCTGCATTGGGACCAATTCCATGTGCAAAACAAACAAGTTTAACTTGGGATAGTTGTGAAAGTCCAATGTTAAAAGTCCACCTTTACCAAAATGGAAGTTTGCATGCATGTTAATGTTAGGAAAGTTAGCTTAGTTTATCCTCCATAGACATTTTAGCTGATACAAATCTCTGAATAACTTCTCAAAACAGGTACCTGGTTCCCGCTGATCTCACAGTCGGGCAGTTTGTATACGTGGTGCGCAAGAGGATCAAGCTCAGCGCCGAGAAGGCCATCTTCATATTCGTAAAGAACTCGCTACCTCCCACAGGTAAACACAACCACAAACACCAAATCAATCAATTAATAACTCAACGATGAATTACTTTGGACGAATTTTTTCTCACCCTTTTTTTTTCCTCTATTCCAGCTGCAATTGTGTCTGCGATCTACGAGGAGAACAAGGACGAGGATGGTTTTCTCTACATGACTTACAGCGGGGAGAACACATTTGGCTCCCTGTGAGCTAATCAGATCGTGTTCTGTAAGTTGACATTCCAAAACGTGTATATTCTTCAGTGTCCGCTATGCTATAATCTTCCATCGCCACTCTGGTTTACTATATATTTAATTAAGATCAAACTCCTTGAAAAAATCCTTGGCCGTTTCTAACTCTGGTGCAAGTAATGGATCTATATTTCCCACTTATTGCTGTCTGTGATTCCACTTTTTACATCATCTCTGAAGTTCTTCAATGAATATTGGTCGAGTTGCATGAACCTCGCACCAAATTTTTAAACTTTATTTTGTAGCAAAAGCACCCCCTGTCCTTGCGGTCCCAACGTAGACCTTCGCTTTGGCTTTTCTTGCGCCTCTCTGTATTTACTTCTCCCTCTTTCTCCCCTTTAGCATTTCTCTCTTCCGCCGCCCACACTCACCCCGCATTATTATCCCTTGTCGCTGTCTTGTACCGTCCGCTGCCGCGCCTGCCAGAACGTCCTCCTGCGTCGCCTTCGCCCTCGCGTCCGTGAACGCCGTCGGCTGAGTTCTCGACCTAAAGCCTTCATGGACAGAGCTCGTGGCCCTCGCCTGCACCGGCGCAACCTCGATGCTGTCCGTCGGCGTTTTCCCCCGCCACTGCCGCCTCCTTCGCTTATGAAGGAGCCGGCATTGCGAGCTGTACCAACACCCTAAACGACCGCGAGGTTACTTGGATCGAAGGTAATTTTCTTTACTTGGCCGCGGAAGACGGCTGTGGTGGCGTTGACCGGGGATCTCTGTCTCGGCGATCACACTAAATGCTTTTTTGCACCTAAGGACATGACTCGGGTAAATCGTTCCTCAGAGCTCTAGCTCCTCTCCCTCGGCGAGTCTAGCGGCAGCCTAACCGCATCACCGTTGGCCAAAGTAGTATTTTGAAGAATGTGCTAAATAACTTGCTTGATTTGCTCTCCCATCCTATCACTGAGGCCATCTGAGTTAAATCATCCTTCTAACTGCAAATGTCGATAGCATGATAAAGGTTTGTAGGCTGGAACTGGAGTTTTGAACCCATATATTTGAACTATACGAGACAAAACATCGGAATATTATGGTATTTTTCTACACAAAATGATCTTAATGATCAGTTTTGGAGCATCATAAATGATTTTTAGGCAGAAAATGGCAATGGGAAATATATTAAGCATTTAAAAAAAAAAGATTACCGTTATAAACTACAAGATTATAGAAGAACTACTAGATCGTGAAATAATATCAAACACATTTCAAGTTTATTATTGAGCAAAAATAATGTTTGTAACCCTCAAATAAATGGCACTGGCAAAAAAATTATAGAGATTAAAAAAAAAGGCACGATAAATCTCATGGGAAAATCATAAACCGTGATAATTAAGCTGAAGAAATGATAATTGTTTACGAGTTTGACTAAGGCCTTGTTCAAACAAATAAAAATTAGCACCACCAACGACTAGCGTGGAGTTTATTAATGTTAGAAAATATAATGCTGTCCACAGTGCATGATTCAATTGTCAGCTGCCCTTAGAAAGGAAAGCAGACTAAGAAACAGGTTTATGATGTCCATATAGAGAGCAACAGCAGCCCAAATGTACTCATCATAAGTGTGTCTCTTGATCAAGTTGTCTGTTTCGTAGACGATGTAGCCGGCGAACATGATTGCAGATGATGCTCCATATATCATCACTGAAGTCTTTCCCATTGGACATAGAATCTGAAGCATGATGGAGAGTATGATTCAGAGTCAGTGGGGTGCAGAGATTAAAAAGAAAGGGAATTTTAGCAAATTAGGCCCCAATAAGTTTTTCAAAATCGCTTCCACGGATTGCTCATGTAGATTTCCACAACCCCATTCAGCTTGTTGTCGCAGGGTATATATATACTCAGCATCAGTTTGTTTGAGTTCTTTTGCACATTAAATGTTCATTTTGGAATCTCTCAAGTCCTAGTGGTACAAATTCGGCTTGCACTGATCAACAAGCTCATTTAGAAATCGAGTTTTGCAGCATGAATTTCAGTCACATTCGGCTTGTTTGAGTTGGTTTGTACCTAGATAGCCATGTTTGGGCTTCACATACCATAAAATATGAGTGCTTGTCCATATAACATCATTTTTGGTTCTCACAATGAATAAACACAGAGCTTGTATGATCCAGCCCTATTTACCCTCAAGATTGATGTGTTTTGAGTTTGTTTGCACCTAAAGAGATCCTTTTTGGGTCTCACATGTAGTAATGGTGCAAAAACATAGCTGACTTCAAAATCAACTAACACAGGCTTGTGGTTTAGAGACATGATTTGGTAAAAGAAATATCCATATATGTTTTGTGAAATAATAAAATGCTGAAAAGTAAATGAATGTGAGCATTGAAACTGGAATGTTTACCTGGATAGATGAGAACGCCAACATCGCCATAAAAGCAGAAAAGAGGAAAGGAGCTAGAAAGCCGAAGTCATGGCCTCTGCGTGCTGCCCAGAATGTGTACACAGTGAGACTAACAACCACCACTGCAGTGAGAATAGTTGCTTCCAAAATGATCTTTCCTGTTTGCAGACATCAAGAATCTCAGTTTAACTCCCCTATAATTCTAAGCATGAATTTTAGAGGTAGGGAAACCTTTTCAGAAAGAAGAAATCTTAGTCAAGAAAGCTTAGTACAGCAACGACCAAGAACAATAACTCGATATAAAGGGCCAAGGTCATTAAAAACAGGCGTGCAAAGTTGATCTTTCATTGGTTTTCTGCAATCATCATCATCATCATCATCTTTGGTTCTCTGCCGGTCATACCTAGTTCAATTTGTCTAACTACAAATCGTATTAGCTACCTTCGAACGTCATTCTACCATCTCAATATATTTCATCTTTTCGCTATTTATTGACATTAATTTTATTTTATCTTTACTAGAACTACACATCTATTTTGACATTCTAATCTCTATTCTCTCCTACATTAACAATATTGTGCTTGTTATTTTCTGATAGACTAACATTGAATTTATCAGTAGTTTCTTATGTTAAATAATAAATCCATGATATTTAGAATTTTGTGTCTATCCATCTTGACTATCAAGTTGATTCTTTTCTTAGCGTTGAAAAATGTTTCCTAAACCTTTGTCTTACGAATTACCCTTCCTGACTTTCCTAAAATTTTCTTCCACAATGCAAGTTTGTATGTAAAATAATTATATTCTCGTAACTAGAGCACAATGCCATCTTCAAATAACATACACCAAGGAGTCTTTCTTTTTCCTTTTTTCCCCCCTAAATGATGTTCACATAATAGAATTGACAAGGAATATGATAGCTATTCTTAGGAAGTAAAGAACAGAGCGTAATTGGAGTAGAAATATGTATTCTGAGAGAAGAAAAACAAAATAAATGACATTTTTTTTCCAGTACTAACAGAAAAAAAAAAGAGAGAGAGATTCAATCCAATGCGATGAAATTAATAAGGAGATACTCAGATTTAAGAGATTAGGGTTCAAGTACTACCGCCTGTGAATGCGCAGGTCAGTCCAACGGTGACGCTCAATGATACCGTAAACAGTCCGAGGAGAAGTAGATTCACAGGGTGCCGCTCATGATAGTGAGATAGAAAGCACAGCGCTGCACGCAATCAACAAAGAAAAATGAACGATCGGAGAAAACTAATTAAATGAACAGAGAAAATGGATCCAATACTGAAGCGTACCGATTAATGGAAGGACGGAGATCAACAGAAAAACTGCAAGTCCGACGCTCGACGTGACGAGGAACTGGGAAATGGGGGGGACAGCGACGACGACCGAGGAGACAACCACCGTCAACAGCAGTTGGACGAAGAGAATGAAGTAGATCTTCCTGATGAAGGCCCAGCGGAGATCGGGGCTCTCGAGCATCCCCGGGTAGAGCGGCTGCGCGCCGGACTCCAAGTCCTCGGATTTCAAGTACCCCGCGTTCTTCCACATCTCTCCGGCTACGAATCTCGCGGACCGATGAGCTCCGGTCGTTCGATCAAGGGCTTCGCCTCCGTCGTCCGTGTTTAGGGTTCCCCAACCTTGGGCAGAAGAAGGACACGAACGAAACTAACTGCCGTATCCCGCGGATTGGTCGACGAGTGCCGTGCTTACTCCTGTTTTAGTCGAGACAGCAAGCAGGAAATAAAATGCAGTAATTTGTTGCCACGAGTATCCTTTGATCGACGAGCCCTAACCGTCGCCGAAGAATATTCCAGCATATATTAAATAAATTTCATAAAAAAAAAACTCTCTTTATTTGAAGTTAATAAAAAAATTTAAAATCGTACAAATATTCTGTCACCTATAAATTTTAAATTATTTCCTAAATTAGTTAAATAAAAGAATCTAAGAGTAGATATTTAATTCGCCGCTTCCAGAATCTTCCACCATTTCCGTCGTTTCCCGCTGCACCCTATTAAAACGACGCCTGGCCTCCTCTAGAATCTTCCAGGCGCCACCTCTGTAGCTCTAGAATCTTCCACTACAGCGGAGAAAAGTTGCTATTTTGGGCCATCCCTTCCGCCCCTCTCTGCTTCGTTTCTCTTAGTTCATGGCGTTAACGCGGCGCTCTCCGCGGCATCGGTCACACATTCTCTCGTTTCAGCTCACTCTTCAACAAAGCTAAGGAATCCTAAATCCGCACTCTCTTCGACTCCAAGCAAGAATATCCGGTAAATTCAACCCTTTTGTTCATCAAAGCTTTGTCCGTCGATTTCGGTTGGATCGTTCTCTCCCCTTTCGTTTTGCTTTTCCACCGATTTTCCTTTTTTCTAAGCGATAATGGCGTGAAGGACTGACTATTGTTGTTCGTGCTCACTCTTTTCGGCTGTTTTGGTGGTAAAGCTTCAGTAACTGCTGTATGGGCTTCGTTCTTATTCCATTTGTCACTTCAATTTCACTGCTTGTAGCGTTTCTCCAATTTGTTCTTTGCAGAGTGTTGTAATTCCAACTCTTTTTTGCTGATATATTGGTGAATTTGGTGATAAAGCTTTGGTAATTGTTTTCTCTGATTCGTTCGGATCCCATCTGTCACTTCATATATATCTTCTCGATTTTGTTCTATGCTTGTTGTCTTTCTTAGCTAATATCTCCCCCCAAAAAGTAGAATCTTTAGCTCTAACTTGAAACTTCTGGAAAATACAACATTTTGCTTCCTGAACGGAGCTTGTATCTATCTTCGACCTGTAGATTTGTAAACGTCTACATCAGAATTGCTTTTCCTTGTATCTATTGCCCTTTTTCAGTAGGACTATTCGCTTCCATCTTATACTTGATTTCCAAATTTCCGCTCTTGTCTTCGCTTGATCTACGAATCACATCATGGAACGGGTCAAAGACGAGCACCAGGACCTCTCTGATGCTTCCTCTGGCTCAGTCGATGGAGCCGTGGATCCTCCTAGGCCAATGGATGGGTTGCATGATGTTGGTCCACCGCCATTTCTGACAAAAACCTATGAGATAGTTGATGATCCTAGCACTGACCAGGTTGTGTCATGGAGCCCTACCAACAACAGTTTCGTTGTGTGGGATCCTCAGGCATTCGCAACGACTCTTCTTCCTAGATATTTCAAGCACAACAACTTCTCCAGCTTTGTCCGGCAGCTCAATACTTATGTAAGTATTTTGTAACAGCTCGTTTAGCTCTCTGCTAGTGAACTGTTAGCTCTAGATGAATTTATTGCAGCTTGATATATAGTTTGTATTCATTTTGCTTTGCTATAAAAATCCTTGATTATCGTATCAGTAAAATCCTTTTTTTTCCTTCCTTTTTTTGCTGTTTCTCACATTTCTGAGTACCATTGAGTAGGGAAAGTATGAAAAAGAAAGCTGTAGTATTTTGCGTTTCAACTCTTCAGTTTACTTGCAGAGTTGCATCAGCAAGTATGCCTCTTCATGCACATAAGAATGCTTGACAGATAACTGAATTTTAGTTGCTATCATCTTTGTATTTGGCTGAATGGAGGAAATGATCAAACATAGCTATGCATATTCAGATATAATTTGATAAAATGTGTTCACCAGATGGCTTCATTACCTTCTTGAAATTTCCAACAGCAGTGTGTCATTCTTTTTTCTTAAGTTGTAGGTATTGTAGTTTCTCAATGAATAAGCATACTCATAAAGCTTCAAGTCAAAAGAACAGAAGATATAGCAACGGTGTGGCAAAGAAGTTTGCTTCTCTCATTTGAAATATTTTGTAACCTTGAGTTGAATTGCTATACGACTTGATTGGGACAAGAATCTATGCTAATTTCATGTTAGGATGTTGAGTTACTGGGATATTTTCTTTTTCCTGTTCTTTTCCTATTTATTATATTCAGTTCATTGTGAAGGAAAGTTGGCAAAATGGTTAAATTTTTCACTGAAATTGCAAAAATTTGCGTCTCAAGTTTACTGAACATCCATTGATTGCTTTTTCATTATTGAACATTAAGTATTCTAGTATCTGAAAGAGGAGTTATGTTTCAAATATTTGTGAGTAAGTTCATTAAGTTCAACACCATAAAACTACGTTTATCCTGATTTCAGTGATTCGATGTTCTAGCAGTTTTGTTTCAATAGATTTTCCAATCTTACTTTCTTGTTGGATATTGATGCAGGGCTTCAGGAAGGTGGATCCCGATCAGTGGGAGTTCGCTAACGAGGGGTTCCTGAGAGGCCAGAAACATCTCCTTAGGACCATCAAGAGAAGGAGGTCAGCTTCTCATCTTCCTCCTACGGCACAGCAGCCTCTTGGTTCATTACTCGAAGTTGGAGAATTTGGTCTCGAAGGCAAAATCGACAGACTGAAGCGTGACAAGCAGGTACTGTTAATGGAGCTAGTGAAGCTGCGACAGGAGCAGCAGAACACGAGATCCCATCTCAGAGCTATGGAGGAGAAGCTGCATCAGACTGAACAAAAGCAACAACAGATGATGGAATTCTTGGCACGCTTGATGCGGAACCCTGGCTTTTTACACCAGTTGGTCGAGCAAAAGGAGAGGTTCAAGGAACTCAAAGAGGCGATATCAAGGAAAAGGCAACGGCCGATCGACCGAGCTCCCGAGGACGACGAGGGAACTATTGGCAATGGCCAACAAATCGTTGGCATCCCAATCAAAGCCGAAAGCCATGATCTTACAGACTTCGATGCGGAGGCATTGGGGTTGGACATGACCCTGGAGATGCAGGGACTGGTCGATGAGGATGATTACCAAGAACAAGTGGGACTGCCGGACGGGGAATTGAATGAAGAATTCTGGGAGGATTTGTTGAACGAGGGAATCGACAATGGCAACCACGAGTTCAAACTCGAGATCGAGGCAGGAAATGGAGCTGATGTGAACAGATTAGCTGACAAATTAGGCTTTCTGAGTTCAACCAGTCCCAAATAGGATGGTAAGCATGTGTTCATCTCCATAATCTTCCCTGGTAGTCACTGTTCAATCAAAATAAGCTGCTGTTTAGCTGTAATACCAAGGCGTCAGATTTCATAATTCTCCTTGTGACATGTAGCTCTAACAATTTGTACGAGAAACTTGTGGAAGCAATCCTAGTGATCATAGTAAATAAAACATTTGATCTTTATTGGTTCGTAGGTGTCTTTTGATCGTGCTCTGTGTTTCTCGCGTCAGTTCAGTCTCAATTCTGTTTCACTGTTGTTTCAGATCGAGGCAATGAGTGCTTTTTTGCTCTGGGTCTGTTTTCGTGTTGCTGTTTGCTTTTGAACGAAGCTTCTCTTGATTTGTGGAAAATATTGCCTTTTTTTTTACATAGAAAAATGCCGTTGCTAGAATGAAAATATACCTCTATTGTTTTTTTTTTTAATATTTAAAAAGTATTTTTCGCTTTAGAAATATTTTTGTTAATTATAATAGTTTTAGTTAAAACTCGTACAAGTGAAATTATTTTAATTTTTTAAATAAATAATTAGCTTTATTAATTTAATTATATTCAAACTTATTTTAACTACAATACATTTTAATTGCCACTATCATGCTAAAATAATAATATTAATTATACCATTAACAATGGCAATAATAGTTTTTTTTACTAGCAAGGTATTCCCTAGGTGAAGTCTTCCTTAAGTCTTAAAAATGCTAGCAGCTCAGTGACTCAATCACATTTTTTGTAATCATGTTGTCTTTGTAAAACTATTTGATACTACCGTAACTGTACCTCTAACATAATTAATCGATACAAGATAGGACCTAAAGTAGGGTCAAGGGAATAAGTCAGATGGGATAAACACTCTGATCCCTAAGGCATATAAATGAAGAGGACAAACGGCTCGACCATACGAAGAGATCGAACAGAAGACAAACAACTCGGCCATGTGAAGAGGCCGAGTGGAAGACAAACGGTTCGCCCATGTGAGAAAGCCGAGCAGACAATAAAACGGCTCGGCCATGAGAAGAGACCCCATAGAAGCCCAATAACTCAGCCAGACAGCAAAGCCGAGTGGAATACAAATAGCTCGGCCATACAAGGAAGCCGAGTGGAAGACGAATGGCTCGGTGGAGGTACATGCTCTCCTCTCTGCCATACTAGGGGATCACTCCGGAGATTCGTCCCATTTTAAATAAACATGCACACCTCCAACGGGGCCCTGCGTGCAGACACCTCGGATAGCTAAAGGGGAGAATATTTTTCCTACCAGCCATGCTTTTAACGGCCTGACAACTCATCTCGGGCCACGTGGCACCATCTCATAGGTTGTAAAATAGAAGGTACTCCTAACCTCATATAAAAAAGATCGTTGAAGGTAAGAGAGGAGGTACGCATAATCATCGTATTTTTTTTTCTACTTTCCAAGCTCTTTTCATCTATCTTTCCTCTCCTTTTCACGAAAAAGGACCTGACTTAAGCATCGAAGGGCCAAGCCGGGAATTCCGGCAGTGGTTTTCTAACACGTGTTAACTTTAACAGGAGAGGAAGACCGAAGATCTTTACTGCTGCTGTTTAGAGAAGAACTCATCCTCTCATCTTTTTAGAGGACTTAAAAATCTGAGTAGCATCACTGTTCAATATTGAAAAACAGACACTATTTGTAAAAGATAAGCTCCAACGACTAAGATCGTTCATATAAATTTTTTTAAAATTTACCGACAAATTTCACCTTGTCACTACATGATGTTCAAACAGCGATAATAATAATTTTTTAATATGCTTAGTTAAGTTCATCTCTCTTTCTTTCTTTCTTGATTAATATATTTATTTGTTTTATAATTTTATTATTTATTAGTCATTAAATATATCATCATATTATTTTAAGCATATTTATTGTAGTGTTTATTTTTAGATTTAATTATATTTTTAAAAAATAAAGATGGGATGCTATGAAATTACATGAAATAAAAATGGAATTTCTTGGAGATTTCAAAATCGTTTATTTGAGATGATTATTT
>JBAMHZ010287241.1:0-13261 GCA_037177395.1 Alpinia galanga | reverse complement strand
GCTCACCGATACAACCCTAGGGGTTGTGAGCCTTGGACTAGCAGCCGCGGGGCTGTGAACCAAGTAAAGATCGCCTGCGTCTCTCTTTAACTTGCTTAACTTTATTTCCGCTGCCATCTCTTTAAAGTTTTAATTAAAAAGAAGAAATTTTTAATTACGTGATTCACCCCCCCCTCTCACGCTAATACGATCCTACATACTTGAAGGATGACATTGGAGATGCATTCGAGGGATGAGAGCCAGACATACGTGAAGGATGGCATTGGGAGATGAGCTGGAGGCTCGAATGCATCCAAGGGACGAGAGCGAAGATGAAGAAGGCTTGAAGGCAATAGTCAAGGTTGCGGAGAAGTGTCAAGTGAGTCGAGTGCTGAGTGAATGTACTCGGAAAAGGAAAGGGTCAAGTCGGATGCTCAAACATTTATATTTGAGGTTTTACCTGACACCAATCGACTGATGGGATTTCTAGTCGACTGGTAACCACAATGGAAGTTGGGTCGGGTTGTCAAACGACTAAGTTTGAATTCTACCCAACACCAGTCGACTGGTGTTAAGTCCAGTTGACTGGTTGAGATCAGTCGACTGGTGTTCTGAGTAGTCGACTGAAATAGTGTCATTGGAGTGTAACAGATAGAAATCCCAGGAATCACAGCTATCAGAGTGGCAGCAGTCGACTGGAATGAAATTCTAGTCAACCGTTGAAGGCCAGCCGACTGATCTTGTGACCAGTTGACTGGTGGTCAGCAGCCTTATTGATTCCGAGGTTGCCTCTCCAAATCTATAAAAAGGAGAGGCTTGGGGGGATTGCTCAGTAGACACAATAGAGGTGGTTAACCCCTATTAGAAGTCTATTAAGTATTTGAGCATTTGTGGCGAATCACAAAGGTTGTGCGAGGTTTCTCCACCGATAAGGAGCATCGACTTAGCCGGGGCCACCGAGGCTTGATCCGCCCAAGGATTGGAGGCGTCGTCCACCTTACGGACTGCCGTGGAGGAGCTTTATCTCCGAACCACATACATCTGTTTGTTGTGCTTGTATTGTCATTTCTATACATTCTGCTGCACTAATCTTATTGTAGAAAGATGAACGACCAAGCGACGAACGATTTGGGGGCAAACGTCTATTCACCCCCCTCTAGCCGGCCCAACGATCCCCAACAATCTGCAAATGATAAACACCATGGTATTGTATCTTGGATGTGTCTAGTAAGTTTATCCATGATTAATATAAAAAGATAGAGACTTAAAGCTAATCTTTGATATAACCCTATCTTTATGGGAACACTAAATGACATACAAAATCTAAAATGTACTACATTTATTATATATTAGCTTTCTTTCACATTGAACTACTATTTTAAAAGGAACCACCATAAATCCCTTCTCATAGCTAACAGGTACTATCCATAATTAGACTTCTACGATGAATGCAACACATAGCTGCCACAGTTTAGCGGAAACAAGAAACAACCTTAACTTTCCTACATGAAGATGAGACTAGTAGAATTCAGTTACACTCATAATTTTGAGATATGAAATCTATCTAGATAACAAAGAAAACAAAATCCCCAAGAAATAAAAAGAGAAGGTACTTATAGATTACTACATTCTTGTTGCATAAGCCATAAAACACTAGCAGCCAAACATCTTAATAGCAAAATATTTTTGACCTGTTAGTTTACCCTGCCGAAATTAATTTCATACTAGCAAGAGAAATTTTGAATCTTCTGATGGCCAATTTGAAGTCAGGAGTCTGACCATATCACAACTAGTTGCTGCATATGATATTAGGATTTAGGGGCTTTGGCAATTAGAATCTAGGAGTCTAGTAACCCTGGTCCGAATAAGCAACTGGAACCACAATCATGGTTTTGAGTTTCAAAATTTGTCTATGCTACTTTTCCATGATATATTTGGCAAACCATATTTTAGTCATTAAGCGATAGCATGTTTTACTAGATAACTAATTTTTTGTTAAGACTTTAAGTTGCTTCAAATTTATGGAAGGGATGTGGAGTCCAAAATCATCTACATAAATTCTACATTATATAATCCATCAAGACATGGCTAGGATGTCTCCCCTTCTACAGTGTCTTGAGGCACAGTTCACCATTTATAATATAGTCTAGCGAATACAAAGGCTCTAAAGAGTTACTTGGTTGTTAAATTATGAAATATTATGCTTACCTTTTTTTGTGTGTGTGCGCATGTGCACATGTACACTGGGGTGAGGGGAGAGTATAAGGTAGTTTGAGATCCATGGGTATCCAGGTTTACCCATGTAATATGTTGAGATTACTGCATAATGAATTGGTTCCGGAAATAGTAGAGGTTCAACTCCATAAAAATGTTAGTTGAAATTGCAAAATTATGAAATATTGTGGGTTTTTTGTGTGAGCATGTGTGTGTGAGAGGACAGTATAAAGGTATAGTTTGATATCCATGAGTCTCAAGGTTTACCCCTTAATATGTTGAGATTTCCACATGATGAATCAGTCTTGAAAACAGTAGAGGTTGAACTCCGTTAACAATAGCGCAGAACCTCCAATTTCTTGTGTTCCAACTGTACTGTATTTGTCCAATCACTAATGTAATGTGCCAGTTGCATAATGCTATAATGTATGTAAACAGCCTTTTTTTTGTGGATGTGGTAGGTTTTACAAAGGACAAGAAAAATAAAATGGTTACATGAAATATTATATGAAGTTAAGGATGCATGCCCTTAACACATTAAACTTTAAGATTGAAGTCAAGTTCCTTACTAATGCAAGTTGATCGAGGAAACAAGTATCATAGTTATCTAACAACGAGTAGTTGAATAAAGCAGCATGCCAATTGATGAAAGGAAGACTAATCAGATTTTCAAAATCGGGTACAACTTCAGAAAATATAGTGATCATCACTTAACGACATAAAAATATAGAAAATTGGAATATTCACAAATTAAAGCTCACAATAAAGAAATGAAGATCCTTACTTGCACTACAGCAACAGCTTCCACTGCCCCAGCAGCTCCTAATAGGTGACCAGTCATGGATTTTGTTGAATTCACCTTCAGCTGAAAGTTAAGTTCAGTTAGATTAGTAGAAGGGACAAAAAAAGGAGGCTTTTTTTACTCCAATTGCACACCTCAGGATTACTTCCAAAACAATGAGTAAGAGCTTCATATTCTTTTAAATCACCAGAGGGTGTTGAAGTTGCATGGGCATTTACATAGTTAACGTCCTGTCTGCACACTCCTGATTCTGATAGAGCATTCTCAATGCAAAGAATTATTCCCCTCCCTGATTTATCATATGCCCATTAGGTTCTTGTTAACATTAAAAAAAATAAAAAATGAAGTGACTAGTGTTACCTTCGGGATGTGGCTCTGTCAAGTGGTAAGCATCACAGGTGAAGCTTCCTCCGAGAAACTCAGCATAGATTTTTGCACCTCTTTGCTATAGAAAAAAAAAATAAACAAAGGTATCAAGGATGATTATAAATAAAACGATGAGAAGTCTCATACAGGAAATACAGCGTCAATATTTTTAACCTTAGCATGCTCTAATTCTTCCAACAGTAGCACGCCAGCCCCTTCCCCCATCACAAATCCATCACGATCCTGATAATTATAAATCAAATGAAATGCATGCATCTAACATATAAACTAAATTTATCAATCAAATTTTGATAAAAGCATCTAAGTATTGAAAGAAAAAAGAGTTCACTTTGATTTTTTTTTTAAGTCCACTTTGAATGAAGCAGTTCATATACTCTTCTGCTTTGCAGGCACATATTTCCAATTACTTTGGTTCATTAGACTGCATTTTATTGCAAGTAGCAGTTAGGCAACTCCAACAACAATGTTCTTACTTCTTCCTTCACGCAAACTGAAAATTTTCTCTGTTCAAATTATTGAATTAAGGATATCATTTTAATTGAAAGAAAAACAGAGGTTTTCCAGGATTCAAGATACTTTCTCTGAGGAAATCAGAGTTTGAATATAAGCATATGGACTCAACTTACAATGTCCCAAGGGCGTGATGCTTTTTGTGGGTCATTATTTCTCTGTGAAAGTGCTTTGCATGCCACAAAACCACCTAATCCTGCAATATGTTCGACGACTTAGAATTGCATGCACGGAATAGATGATGATAGTTGTGAGAGGCAGTTGGCATCAAATGAAAATGCACACCGATAGGTATGATTGCAGCATCAGATCCACCACAAAGCATCACATCCTGTAACATTAGAAAGAGGAGAGATGCATTGTAGAAAGTCTGACAGTTGTGGTTAATTTATGAACACTGAGTGACTTACAGCTTCACCTCGTCTAATATGGTTGGCTGCATTCAAGATGCAGAAATTGCTCGTTGCACATGCAGTTGAAATAGAATAGTTTGGGCCCATCCAACCCTATTAACATGACAACCAGGTACATCCAATTAATGTGTTTACAAAACAAAATGTACACAATTAAACATAATGAACAGTTTGAACAAACCAGATCTATTGCAAGTATTGCGGAGCCCATATTTGAGGTTGTAAAGGGCACACAGAATGGACTAATCTTCTTGTATGAGACTCTCAAAGCTTCAATTGCATCATGAAAAACCTGCAAAACTAAAACTATAACTATATAAGCTTCACTCAAAATGAAGAACTATGCAAGCGTAACAATCCAAGTCTGATAATGGGTAAAGTCATGGAAAATTCAAAAAAGAAATCTTAAAAAATAGATATTTTGAATGAAGTGTCAAACTTTCATCAATAACTAGTTTCAATTTAAAATATTCAATTGTGCTTCACGATTCAGGAATGCTCTCAGCAAACAAACCTTCATTCCACCCATGGCAGTCCCAATCAGCACTCCACATTTTGTTTTCTCAAACTGGCTCATGACCTCTTCTGTGACTCCACCATCTTCCAATGCTTTTTTGCCAGCAGTAAGCAAGTAAAGCATGAAATTATCCATCCTCTTCACTAACTTAGGTGCCACCCACCCATCTGCAGAAAACGATTTAATCTCCCCAGCAATTCTCTACAAAAGCAAATGTTATGAGCAGCTAGTCCTCAGTGTAGTGCATAAACAGATTAGAAATTGTTCTTAGTTACTGAGGAATAAAAGGGAACACTTAGGAGAAGTTCTACCGTGGGATAACTGGAACAGTCAAATGTTTCAATTTCACTTATGCCACTGATGCCCTCAAGGAGGTTGTTGTAGAAGATATCCAGATCATGGCCTAGAGGAGTAACCACACCCATTCCAGTCACAACAACCCGCCTCCGATTCTTATTATTCTCCACAAGTTCCTTGGCTGACTCCACGGTAACCGTTATCGGTTTCCCTGAACCGCAGATACTGTATTAGTAGCAGGCAGGCAGCCAAGAAATTTACAAAGAATAGCACATAGCCACTTCAGGATAAGGAATGAAAAGAACCAAGTAATACGAGCATAAAAAAAAAATGCAGTTATGAACTGAACCAATTAGCTTTGTTTATTAGAAATGTTATAAAACCAAACAGCCTTACCCATTGTCTGCATACGTTTTACTTTCATAGAAATCACAGAAATAATTAGATTTACTAGCATATGCGAAGAATCAAGATCGCATTGGCCAGTAAGATTTTAGCTATCAAGATTGAGAATCAAACAAAGAGAATGGAGATGCCATAACATTCGACGGAAAAATATTTGTGTGATTCTTCAACAAACAAAAGAAGCTATTTTTATGTAGGAATTTTTAAATATTGTCATCACGCTTTCGGGTTAATTAGGAGAAGCAACAAAAAAAAAATCAAAAAAAGGGATGTCCAACGCCGAACTCCATGACAAACCCTGATCTCCGGAACTAAAAGTCAACGGCTAAGAAAGCATATCCAACAATCAAACCCCTCGAGATTAATTAGTAAAGCAACCTTCATCAGTTAAAACAAAGAAACAAACATAAAATAAATAAATAAATCAGAAACAGAGGAGAAGAGGTTAAACAAACAATGGTCCTTCTGGGCGGCTGGCTACCTGAGGCGGCGAACCTCCGCGGGCGCCGTCGATGGGCATCGGCCTTCCACAGTCCAAACAGCGACGACAGACTGCCGTCGACGCCGCAGGACCGATAGAAGTCGGGACAGGGCTCGAAAACGAGGTAGGATCCAGGTAGGGAGTGGATCCCGGAGCCACGAAGGCCTCCGGATGCAATCGCCGCGGCAGGAAAGCAGCGGCTCCTCCCAGGGCCGGCGCCCCGGCGGCGCACTGAGCGACGGGTCTGGCCAGAACACGTGGTGGCAGGAGACGACGATGAGGACATGCACGCAGAGGCGACGATCCACATGCAGAGGGGCGAGGAGGCGCAGGCCGCTCCCGCCATGGAGCGAGAGCCCGAAACAGAACAACGAAGGCAGAGTAGTTTGTACTTTTTAAGAAGGCCAAGGCATGGATTTTCTGCCGCGTTTACCTGAGGGAGAGGAGGGTAGAAGAGAAATAAATTCATCGACCATGTTTACCTCAGGTGAAAAAAAAACTAGAAAGGAAAGAAAGTCACAAAATTTAACTTCATTGTCATTTGACCCGATTTCCTTTTTCCAGCTTTTCCACCGTAAGAAACACATAATGATTCATATATATGTGTGTGTAAAATTGTCACATTAGTGACCCTTTTAGCTATCTCTATCGAGGAGGAGATAAATTAGGAACTCAGATATAACAAGTGCAAAGGAAAGAGTTCGATGGCTCAAAATCATGACTTCTTCAAAAATTGATCTTTGTCCATTTAAGAATTATCTTTGTATATTTATCAACCGAGTCAATTCCAAAAACTAAACACATAATGATTCATGATCAACTATAAGGATGTAAATTTGATTCCACCTAACTTAAGCATTTCCACGAAGGATACTTAAATGAAGGGTCTTTTTGTCTTTTGGAAAAATATATCTTTCTTCCGAGTCAAAAATATTTCCCCCCTCCTTTCAAGTAAACGAAAGAATTAAATCAACCAGCCTCCTCAATCCTGCGGAAAAGTGAGACGTTGCGAATGGGACGAAGAGAGAGAGCACATGAGAAGTGTGAGGGGGAGAGGAAAGTGGGAGGAAGAGGGAAGGACTGAAACTTGAAAGAAAAAATTGTATGCATTTTTTTATAGTAAAATGAAATTCAAATATTAAAAAAAAAGGATTATTTTATTTTTAAAGTCATTTAAGAAGATAAATTTTGAGGGATATAATTTCAAATAGTAAACTAGAATAGTGAAATTTGATCGCACGCGTTTTGTAGAGCTATCAATATAGGTTGGTTCGTCGGATTAATTCACTCCATCAAATAATTTAAATGAATTAGATTAAAATTTATCAGTTCAATTCTGCTATAGACTTAAACAGATCAACTCGCATGATTTACAAATTAAAATGGATCAACCTGCGACGGACTTAGATTGGCCCGAGGATTAAAAAAATTAAAAATCTTATTTTTTAAATGAGATATAATGATGCAACATGTCAAATCTAAAATAAAGTCATTCTATGCTTGAGAAAAGATATATAATTTTTTACCACGATGGTCAATAAAAGTGAATGCATAAGAAAATGAAATTTTTAAATGTTTTATATACTCTTCGAATTCAATTGTAGAGAATGAGACAAGATTGATAAAGAAGAGAAATTCAGAGAAGTTTCGTTATTAAAAAGTAACTAAGTAGAGATTTGAAGAAAATAAGAAAAATAAAATATCAAACATGTAATACATGCGGGCTGACCCATCTAATCTACAATCCATCTTAGAATAAATTATGTTAGAAATTTTTTAATCTATTAAAATGACAGACCGACTTATATTTACTCACTAAATATTAAATTTATAATAGATTAATCCACCCATTAGATGGCTTTAGCGTTTTGTCCCTTGAAAGGAAAGGTGCGGTATGGCAAGGGCGTTGGACGTAACCCGTTTTGCACGATACATCGGACAAATATCACGCGTTTATGCTCTTTAATCTTATTATTAAAGAGCATATTCCAAATATATTTCTTTTCCCTTTTGAATAATAATTATTTTATTATTTAGCGATATTAATTAAGTACGACGTGTTTATGCTCTTTAATAATATCAATTTATTTTAAGTTCGTGATTCTTTCCACGTAGATTCTGAATCTTAAATCCGAGAGATTAATTACATTAAAAAAAAACTCCTAAGAATGTAATGACCTTAATTTGAAATGATTTTGAGATTTTGAAAATCATTGATTAATTTTAAAAAATAATTTTAGATATTTTTAAAAATATTTCAAATTAAATTCATTTCATTTTTTACATGCAATCATATTTTGAATATGAAATTAATAAAACATTTAGCGATGAGATTTTTAGGATGCATTTGGTTCGGAATAATCACATATAATCTTGATTATGTGATTACTAGGTAATTGCATAATCAATGTTATAAAGAATGAAACATAACTTAGATTGTTTGGTTCAATTCTAAGTAATTTAATAAAAATTTATTTATTTAGAGATTTTAAAGTATAACATAGTATAATATTTTACTATATTATCTTTGATTTAATTGTAAGATTTTATTTACTCTAAAACATTATTATTGTTATCAGTGATCGACAGTGGCCAATGACCGACAATTAATAACCGGCGATATGTGATCGGTGACGGTGGCTGATGGCGTTCGGTGGCCAATGACGTTCGGTGGTTGGCCGATGGTGGTGACAGCGGCGACCGACGACCGATGGCAGTGGTGGTCAGTGGCGGGCGACTACGGGCAACAGCGGCAAGCGGCCGGTGGCCGCGTTCGACGGCTGACGATGTCCAACCGTCAACTTAATAAGAATATTTTTATTTCAAATGGTAAAAATCAAAGAATAATTTTGGAAAAAAATTTACATAACTCCGATAATGAAGAAATACCAAGTTTCTTAGAGGTTTTGCTATTCCCCATGTATAACTATTTTGCTGACATGACATGACATGTCAGACATCCTTCGTTACTTGGTAATCATTTAAATCTTGAACCAAACAAGGTTTTTGTTGATAATCTTAAATGAATAACCAATATTATCAACAAATATTCCGAATCAAACGCACCATAAGGATTCTTTTTGACATAAATTAGCTAATTTTAAATTTAAAAATCCTCCATTTAGTCACCTTCAAAATCCAATAACTTTGTCTCGAACTTCCATGAAATTAAATTCCAACAACTTTGTCCAAAAAACTCTCTTCAGACGATCCTCTCTGTTTCTTCCCAACAATTTCAAAAAGATTCTCCAAAAGAAATATTTCACTCTTAAAACATTCAAATTACACACTTACTTTATTCACATCCAAAATACGTAACACAACCCAAGAGGCCCCCCTGTTAGAAAACAAAGTTAAATACTCGGCTACAAATTAAACAGATCGGTGAGATCAATCCCCCACATATTCCTTTTGGCCGTCTCCAACCTTTGTCAAGTCAATTGCTATTAGGTCACCAAATCCTTCTCTATGATCTTTGAAAACTATTGACAATCTGCAAAGGGGACAAGGCCAAACTGACTAAACAAACACAGCATCCAAAGATTTATTAACTGGGGAATGTAGAGAGGCCAAGAATCCGATGAGGGCTGGCTCAGAAGGGACAACACTGCTTTTTTGTTTGCAATCTTATCCATTTGCACCATCCACTGTATAGTAAAATACCAGTTGGAGTTGAAAGAAACACCTACTGGTTCTGCTTGCAGCATAAATATAAGAATTCTCAAGTGCCATGACCTCCCAACAAGACTACTGCCAGCTACTTGTTCAGCTCTAGAAATCCAAATGATCTTGATGATGAGAGGAGAAGAAGTAGAAGAAGAAGAAGACATGGTGTGTTATTGGGTCGGCTCAGATCTTTACTATCGGTTC
This sequence comes from Alpinia galanga, assembly GCA_037177395.1. Lineage (NCBI taxonomy): Eukaryota > Viridiplantae > Streptophyta > Magnoliopsida > Zingiberales > Zingiberaceae > Alpinia > Alpinia galanga. Next base: position 3,386 of record JBAMHZ010287241.1, on the reverse strand, counting down.
GAAGATAGAGAGGTGAGCCGAACCAATATCACTCATGTATGCTTCATTCAGCTTCTCTCAAGAAAAAAGGGGAAAATTTTGTGGTTCTTGCAAGTGGAATATATGCTGGGTTGGATCTCACCAGGTATGCATTGCTCTGACTTGCTAACATAGATCAGCAATCTTTTCGGATAATCAAATCTATAGAAATGATATAGATCTTAAGGTAAAGATCTTGCTAGAACATGACATTTTTTTATTAGTCATGATAGGCATTCGAGTATCTTCATCTTACCGGTCTTATCGGACAGGTTTATATACATATATTTGCCTATGTACAAGAAGGATACAAGGCCTCCATCTAGGATTCAATATTTCCATAAGAATCACTCAATGCGGAGTAGGAGAAGGTTTTGTTTCACTCTTGTTTATATAAAACTTCTTTGTAGCGTTCTGCATTGCGAATTGTTGCATGCTTGAAAGCTGATAATAATAGGAATTGAATTGAGATTCAATTTTATAGAGCTCTGCCTGCAGCTCTTTGTACTCTTTGTATGTTAGTGAGAGTGATAAGCCCTTCAAATTCTCGAAACTGCCTGTGGAGTCCAAATGTTTCATATTCTTCTTTGGAGTTAGTCCTTCGATCGTATCATATGTACCTCCATCACCTTTAGAGTCGACATCGGTGTTATCTTCACTCAAGCTTTGGAAGCTGCCAACAAACATAGGTGAAGTAGCTGATTTTAGAGAACCCTTGTCCATCTTGTTGACCTCACTCCAAAATGTATTGAAACCGACAATTGGAATCCCCTGATAAAACTTCTGATCTGATATGTCATCTTCATGCTCTGCAGATTCCCCCTCTGAGGTCCCAATATTTAACCGAGATAAATCAGCATGACCATAGTTGGCCTGGAAAGGAACAATGGGTGGCATGTTTGAAGGGCAATCAGTTAAAGGTTCGTTATTGGCGCAACCTCCGAAATCTTGGTGTGGGTTCATGTTATCATTTGAAACAAGACCAGCAGAAGGCTTCCAACCAGGTATGAGTTTAGTGATCAAAGAATCGATAAAATTAGCTATGAAGGCAACATCATAATCTGCCAAATCTAGTTGCTCAACCATTTCTGCTGCAACTGCATGAGGTGTATCAGAGTTCAAGTCAAAAGGGAAATGAATATTCTGAGCTCGACCTGTGTGAAGGGATAGAAGATTGGCTTATGAGCATATGACAATTTGAAAGATAATTACCACTAAAAATTTACGTACCTTGTGTATTTGCAATGCGCAGTTCTAGTGATATGGAAGCGTCATTACTTTTCTCTCCTTTCAGCCTAAATTCATTGTTTCTATTAGTTCTTACCAATTCCAATTCTGGTGTAACTGCAGTGAGGTTGCTGTTAACATCCACAGACAATGGCCTTGAAGGTAGATTTGGTGAATTAAGCACGCCATTCAAAGCATGAACATGATTTCTAAGAGGTTCTTTTGTGGTATCATCATATAGAAATGGATCTTTCAATAGCTCCTTAGCAGGCAATCTACCTGAAGCAGAGACCAAGCATTTCTCGATAAATTGGCGTACCTGAGGATCTGTAACTTTAGCAAGTGAAGCAGGCTTTACTCCCTGCAGTATAATGTGCAAAATGGATCATAATAGCCAGGAGAGAAAATTCACAATTTTCCGGGCAAATGTCCACTATATACTTACAGAAATGACTTTCTTATAAATCTGAGCTGGATTTTTGCATTCTTTATATGGATATTCAAGCGTAATCATTTCCAAGATGCACATACCAAAAGAATAAATGTCGACCAATTCATTATACTCTTCCTCATACAATTCTGGAGCCATAAATTCGGGAGTGCCTACACAATCACAATATAATGTGATAAATATGTAGAAGCCAAATAATCAAAAAATAAGGAGAATCCTAAAGAACTTTGTATTCTTTTATTTACTTGCATGATCAATTGCCATTGGATACTTAATTCTCACTTGTAACATTCTGAATTGAACTTTATAATGTGTTTAAGAATTTTTAGATAGATATGTAAGAATTATGGGAAAGATGGCTTCCAAGTAATCAAAGGTATCCTCCTTGGCGTGCACAATTATTAACACAGTTCTATTCTTGAGCAAAAAAGATCAATAAAGAAGCATTTTTTCCCTTACCGATAACACTTCGAGCAGTAGGCTGTTGCATGACAATAGCTAGCCCAAGGTCGCCAATCTTGACTTCTCCATGATTGCCATTCACAAATATGTTATCACATTTCAAATCTCTATGGAGGATCGGAGGCTCATGACCATGAAGGTACACCAGACCTCGAAGAATTTGCCTTGCCCAGCTTTTTATTGCCTTCAAGTCAATACGCCTGTACTTTTGGCGATATCTGCAAGTTCATGATTGAAAAATGTATTGATCCTATGCGAGCAAACCAACCATAAAACATTAGTGGAAAAAACCCTACTGTCTTAGACTTCCGGAAGTGAATAATTCAGTAATGATGTTGACGTTCTTCTTTTTGTGATCAACCCATGAGTTGAAAAATCTGATAATATTTTCATGCTTTAAGGACTTCAGCAGATAAACTTCAGAATACAAATGTTCAAGGTTGAAAGGAGACTCCAACACTCGATCAATTCTCACTTGATTCCACGCAACTTCTATCCCATCAATCTCATCGAATGCTTTATAACTACAAAACATAACCATATTTTAGAGCTATATAGCTCATTCGCATTTCAAACAATCAATCATAAGTAAGACTAAAAGGAACCAGAGTCAAATCTCTTCAGACTTACACAGTCTTGAATGCTCCTCTACCAAGGATCTCATTGTACTGCAGAGCAAACAAGAAGCGAACACATTAGTGAATATTAATATGATTATACTATACCTGAAGAATCTACATCTGCAGACGAACAAGAGATTACATCATTAACAAATTCAAAATGCCTAACAATTGAGATATTGGGAAAAATGACATACATAGCGAACAAGTTCAAAATGCTAAAAAGTTGGGAAATTGAAACTTCAATGCCAATGAACTCACCCGAAGATAACGTCCGGTAGGATCGACTTCGACAAACTCGGAATCCGATTTCCTGCCGCTGTCGCCGATCATCCGGGTCGCTCTCGAGGAACCATCGAAAAAAGCGGGTTCCATTCGGGGCAACAGAAAGAAAATATAACAAAAAAGAGGGGGAAAAAAAAAGGGGAAACCGAGCGCTACAGATCGATAAAATGAAGAGAAGGGAGAAGAACCGGAGCACCACGGACGTGGCGGAGAAGGAATCGGAGGCCGATTGCAGGCGACAACCGCAAGACACGGCAGGAAGAGGCATCGTCCGGCCCCTCATCCTCCCGCCACGTTCGGGATCTCCATCGGGCGGTTCGCGG
>JBAMHZ010287021.1:0-13264 GCA_037177395.1 Alpinia galanga | reverse complement strand
AGCTGGCATGACTATCAATCATATTTACTATATATGTTGTGCTAATCCTTGTATTACAGGAAAACCTTGTGCTAACCATGTTTTGTAGGTATTTCCAGGCGATTGGATGGTTTCCAGTCGATCGGATAGGTTGCAATAGAGCAAAATCAAGGCATACGTAGTTAGTCAAAAAGTGAGCCACATCAGTCTTCCATACGACTGGATCAGTTCCAGGTAACTTCTCCTGAGTGAAGTAGTGAGAACGCACTCTTGGAATGAGAGCATTAGGCGTATGTCAGATTTAGGGTTTTATGGAAACTCAAGATTGAGACCTGACAGCTGGCATGACTATCAATCATATTTACTATATATGTTGTGCTAATCCTTGTATTATAGGAAAATCTTTTGCTAACCATGTTTTGTAGGTATTTCCAGGTGACTGGATGGTTTCTAGTCAATCGGATAGGTTGCAGGAGAGCGAAATCAAGGCACACATAGTTAGTCAAAAAGTTAGCCACATCAGTCTTCCATACAACCGGATCAGTTCCAGGTGCATAGAATAAGATAAATATCAAGTGAATAGGATCGATCTAGCCGAGCTGGAGGCACCCGGAAAGGATCCGAGTGCCCAGAAATGTCTATAAAAGATACTTCGATCTAAGAGTCAAGACATCAACCCTAAAGTGTTGGTACCTTTGTTTTTCCGCATTTAGAAGTTGTTTCGTACGATAATCATGATGTGACTCTGACACTCAGTCGTATTTTCATTTCTTCTATTGTGTCAGTATTGTTTATTTCATTTTGTTATTGTATACTTAATTGCTAAGGACGATAAGGTTGTTATCGTTCCTTACATTCTTTGTAATCGCATCTCTTATCTCCAATGAGAAAGAGACTTCTAGTGATTGCTCTTCAAGAAGCGATCAAGGATCATGGGCTTTGGACTAATAGTCATTCGATTGTGAACCAAGTAAAATCCTCGTATCTTTACTTTCCACTGTGTTTTAACTTTGTTTTTAGTTTTACAAAGAAAAAGAAGTTTTCACTATTCACCCCTCCCCCCTCTAGCAAACTACTTGATCCTACATTATCAAGAGAGAATAAATAATTGATAACAATGATATTTGAATTTAAAAAAAGATTATACTTGCAATCCCCAAATGAATAATGATAAATAAATTTTTTCAATGTGGAAATGATTAAACCAAATTCCATCTAAATGATGGTACAACTAAAGTGTCTTTCAAATCCAAATAATAACCAATCCTGAGTAATAATCTAAAGCATTCAATAGCCTAAACTTCAATAGCCTTGCCATTGTCTATGTAGATGAATTTTTTAGCATCAATTGATTTTTGATAAGTCAAACAACATTGAAAGATACACTAATATAAATAGTAACATTAGAGTCTACTCACCAAGTGTGACTTGGTATTAAAGCTAAATTAACTTTAAAACAAACCAAAATTAAATTTCTACTTTTCTTAGCACACTATACATGATATTTGGTACTGTCTTTCTTTTGATGTCCAATAGGATGACAAAAAATAATAATTTTGTCCTCTTTTTATTTCTTTATTTGTTTCTTTTTTTCTATCCACCATACCTAGAGGTATTAGATAAGTGAGCTTTTTCTATCTTCCCTTGCTTCAATCTTTCTTCTCCCATAAAATGCAAAATGAGCTCAGTTAGATTTCATTTATCCTTTTGATAGTTATAACTGACCTTAAACTGACTAAACTAATATAGGAAGAGAAACTAAAATCAAATGCATGAGCAAATCCTCATATAGCTCCAACTATACTATCATAAGTTTTGAAGCAAAATGAGAGATCTCCACGGTGCATTCTCTTATATTGCCTTTGCCCTTATACCTTAAAAAATCAAGCTCGCTAGAAGCATATACTTGTTTCAAGCTTATCATTTTTGGCAAATTGTTTCTTGATTTCCTCAAGAAATGTCTTAGCAGTAGTAACCTCTATTGGACAATCTTTGTCTGGAGATACTAGGAAGATTGTCTAAATTTGAAAAACTAATTTAAACTTATCTGTTGAGTGACTTGAGCTGATAATCTCAAGTTATCTTGAAAGGTTGAGCTACTGAGGCCGAGTGGTCGAGTCGCCGAGTGGTCAAGTCATTGAGTGGTTGAGTCACCGAGTGACTGAGTGTCGAGTGCCTGAGTCACTGAGACTGAGTGCCAAGTGGCCGAGTCGTTCAGGGCAAGTGTCAAGTGGCCAAGTCACACAGGACAAATGTCAAGTGGCCTAGTGTCGAGTCATCAAATGGTCAAGTGGCTAAATGGCCTAATCACCAAGTGCTCAAAAATGGAGGAGCCAAGGTCTAAGTTCAATACAGATTCCTTAAAAATAGATTCATCTCACCTTCATGGTGCTTCAAGTTTTCCTTTGTCATATGTTTCCCAGAATACAATGGTGGACCATGATCCCCACCAAGTATTGGTGGTCATAGCAAACTGAGAGGCACCTGAGTGCTACCACAGGAGTTCTATTGAGTAGGAAGAGGTACTCGACAGAGAGAAAGAAAGAGAGGGGGGAATGCAGGTGGATGGTTTCTTTTTTTTCTTTCTACTCAAGACCTAGGTTCCTTTTATAGGAGCATCTCCATAGCTAGCTGAATAAAAGCGATTAATCACTATTATTCACTGACAATGAAACATCAACCATTTCAAAATAGATTCTTATTAATCCCATTAATGCATTCATTATAATTAAGCAAAAATAATTAGTATGATAAAATATTAGTTCATTCAGTTGGGTAATTTTTTTTCTGACCGACATTCAACGTGTGCAGATCGTGCTCGTACATGAGTCAACTTAGTTCAGTACAATCTGAACCCCTAGATTTGCACCTCCTCCATGCATACTAACGCTGAGAGAGAAACTCTCCTCATGTATTTGTTCACAATATATATACTTATGGAGTCTCGTTCATCCATTCTACCTTTTTTTTTCTATTTATATTTTTCCAACACCACATTCATAGGAGACATTTAATACATCAATTATTGTAGCAAAAGGTGATATGTTCACCCGAAGTGTCTCTATCAATCGGTTTCACAATCATTGTAAGGGAAATAAATCACAAGAGACTTTATCTAATTAGGCATTAACATGACAAGAGCAAGTATCTCCGAAGGATTTTGTAGCTCTCAAGAATCAACATTTGCTCATTGTAATAAGTTTACTATTGTGTTAGCCATCCAATCTTTCTCATGAGGGCAATTTAAGACATCTATTTTTTTTACTAGAATTAGCTATCCGAACCTTTGGTCCCACTAATCCCGGAGATGATCAGTTATGCCCCATAGATTTTTTGAGATCGCAAGAACTCTAACGAATCTCTACCGACCACTAGAATATAACAGAAAGTACTTGTACTGTAATCCATGATTTATCATTTCATTTATAAAAAAAATCTTATAAATACAACATAATTGAGGATCATATCATAAATTTCTCAAAGCTGTACTAGATTACCTACCGCTGCATCATAGCCTCGAGAGCCTAAGACATCAATTATTGGATGGACAACTGATGGTCGTCAATCATTTAACTACCAACTAATCATAGTGAGAGAGAGAGTTTTTATATATAAATATTTATAGATAATCACAAATATTCTTCTCGAACAATCATGAGACTAAATATAAAGGTGAAGGAACCACAAGCAGAGAGGACCACAAAATATTTTCATATTAAAAGTTATTTAAATTCAGTATTCATGACGTGATTAGATGGAGGAAATGAATTTTAAGAGAAAAAAAAAGATTTTGACAATTTCTTATATCTATTCAGAATGGAAAAGGGAAATAATAAAATATTTAATTTAAATTTAAATTATTTTACTTTATTTTTTGTCTTAAAAAATGTCAATATTCAATATTGAAATTAAAGTATGATTATTTTTTCTTGTTCATTTATTTGTTAGAATGTGAGAAACAAATTCATGTATATTTACCAAAGAGAAAGGATGACTAATTAATGTTTATAGAGTGACTCCTAATGACTAATTTTTAAATAGGTTAAATCAATTAAAAATTAATATTCAATCGACTATAATTTGAAAACTATTTATTGTTGAATTCTCAATTGATTAAAATCTTATTCGATCAACTAGAACTTTAGCTCAACTGACTCAAGCCCAATAAAAAAAGTATTTTATTTTTGAATAGATAATTAGCAATCATCTAGGATCAATTTTAGTGTATTTGATATTCTCGGCCATCTTTAACTTTACTTGATTTATGCTCTTAAGTCCATGCAAATCTCTAAAATATTGAGTTTGGTGAACTCCTTGAGAATCGACTCTCGTTCATTATAGACATATTATATTTACACTGACCAAGTAGATTAATCCGACTGACCTTCTCCAATAAGATTCTTAGTTCTTGGAACGCACATCATCATATTATCATCCTTCATTGCGTCACTTATATAGATTATCTCTCAAATTCCTCTAAAGTTTCCATTAGATTCTCAGTTCTTTGAAATTCAGCAATAATTAAATAGTTTTGGTAAAAGCAAATCAACAAACTCACCAAATAAAGGAAAATTTTATCCAATGGGAGATGATTTATTGGGATCGATGCCCAACAATAGGGAAGAAAATAAAAATAAAAGATAGAAAATTAAAAAAAAAAACAAAAGACATAAATTTTCATAATGATTTGTCAAATCACCTACTCCACGACAAAGAAAACTCAATAGAATCAATCAAATTTAGAGTTACAATTATCATATATGGATGCATCATTAGCCATATATAGTATTTTAAATCTAAAATAATATAAATTCACAAAAATTTCAAACTCTGTATTACTTCTAAGACAAACCTCTTGATCATGGACATGACCATAACCATGATATAAGCATGTCGTTGCATCCAAGATGCACCATGGTCATAGCCATGATTATGATGTCGATGAGCTGTCATCTTCAAGATACACTACGGTAGACCACGGTCTGACTCTAGAGTTGGCCATAGTCGTAGTGTCGACTTCTTTGATCTCTGAAACTCGACCACGGATTAGCCGTGGTTTGGACCATACCATAGTTGCCTCCCTTTCTCCGTATGAACCATCCTTCGACACAATTGAATTGCACTCTTCAATTTAATCAACAAATAAGTTATTGAGATATGCATTGTTTACCTAATCTCATAATGGGATATTGTAGGATTGTACGAGACGAGATTATGGCGATGGGGGCTAGGGTTGTTGACACACAACAATCACTTATATATTTAGTTTAGTTAATTTCCTAATTTCATCGGCTATCGCTTTCATCTCATCCAATTTTTCTAATCCCCTTGGCCTATTCAATCTATTTACTTGACCTATTCTACACCACTTGGTTCTTATAGTCAACCCTAGTTTATCGAATAACCTTACAAAGATGATTAAGGAATAATAATTCTACATCGACCACTGTTCTTAATTATTTTTTTGGTAAAATAAATAAATAATCTTTATTGCTTAACTATTCACAATGAATAAAAAACATTATTTTGATCAACTAAATTTAATCATACGAGTTACACCTTTAACAAAGGAAAAAATACAATGACAACTGACACAAAGAACTAATAGTCAATAATCCAATCCAAGATCACTGGATAGATTGAACTCTCTAAAGTTATGAATGAGCTTCTGAACAGATTCTGATAGATGAGCTTTTGAATGGATTTTTCTTCTTGATGGACTATCTGCTAAGTCCACCTTCAATTCTAGATAAACTTCTCGTCTTAATAGGTTGGCCAAGTCCACCTTCCATAGTAGGTTGACTTATCAAGTTAGTCGCATATTGCTAAGTATATATTGTGATATAGGTTAGTAAGAGCTCGAGTCAATAGTAATTCAGATCATTGGTTGATCGGATCGTCTGTCACTTGAGTTAGCTATCTGACATGCATCTAGGAAGAAGAGAGCTTCTGCCCAACAGATGATGACTCATGCAGATAATGAAAAGTTAAGTAGAAGCTAAGGGGTAACCTTTGATGAAACTCTTCCTACGGTCAAGCCAGACTCCGATAGTGGAAAAGAGAAAGTAAGAAAAAGAGCGGAGAGCAAAGTAGTGCTTATCTGATTCAATTTTTATTGTCCATCTTCTTCTGAGCATTCTTTGTATACAAATATGAGAATGGGCAAACGGACACTTTGCTCCGTGCTTAGTCGCGCGCATTCTAGCTTGTCGTCATCATTTAACTCTGTAACTATTTCAACCGTTCAGGTGAAATGTCACAGTTACCTACCTTAGTCATTAACACGTGTAACTGTCAAAAATAAGAGGGCACAATATCACCGTTTGCTTGTCTGCTTCATCTGATCGACCTCAGGGGTTAATTCCTGAGGAGGTCATAACTCTGGACCATCGACCGATCCGTTCCTTTGCACTTATCATATTTGAATCCCTGATTTATCCTCTCTTTAGTAGGGACAGCTGAGAGAAACCACTAATATAGCGGTTCTATTTTTATTTTTTTTAAGGAGGGGGCAAGGGAGGTAAAGGGCAAATATTCTTTTCTTAATTTTCTTTTTCTTTCTCTTTCACCACCTAACTTAAGCTTGGACTCTGCTGAAACACTGCCCCCTCTCTCACTTAGTATTTACCTTACAGGCGGCTCATCTACAAGGACAGGCGAACCACTATCCCTGAAGGCTTTTTTTTGAAACCCAACTCACAGGAGCCCCCCGACAGTTACCCTCAGCCGGAACATAGACATAAAATAGAGTTTTGAGTGAAGTTTGTGTGTATGTTTGTGTGTTAAAGCTTATTTGAGCATCTAAATTTTAAAGGCCATTCTTATTCTCCTCTCTAGTCTTTGTTTCTATTTCGTGATAATGATTTTGTATAGTGAAAGAGCAAATGGGACAAAGGTCCATGCATGCACTATTTGAAGTTTGAAGGTTATCAAATTTTTTGCAAATCCATTTTGATCTCTTTATCATTTTAAACATGTTCTGTCTTTCTTTCTTTCTATCTAGGTCGATTAGTTCATTGGTTCTTTTTTATTGGCATTCACATTCGCTTCTAACGTGATAATATTGAAAAATGAGAATGAAAAAGAGACTCTTCGTTGTGTATGAAACTTTAGTTCTACATTGAAAGTTTTTAGGTTTAATGTTTGGTTTATATTATTTCACAGTACATGTATGTTGTGAACAAATGCTTAGGAAGAGGCTCTCTCTCACACACGCACCTGTAGGGGTGAAGATCTAAGACCTGGATTGTACTAAACCCAGATGACTCGTGTGCGAGTACGACCTGCACATGTTGAATGTAGAACCGGTCAAGATAAAATTTGCCTAAGAAGATGAACCAATATTTTGTCATCTGAATTTTTACTTAATTATAATTGATGCATTAATGATGATTAATGAAATTCCTTTACTCGTTCGAAACGTTTGACGTTTCAATGTGACAAGTAAGTTTGAAACCTTTGACTTTTCACCACTGCGGTGAGTAAAAGTCATTAAATGACTTTTATTCGACCAGTTTGAGGGAGAAATCCTATAAAAGAGAGGCTTGGTTTTGAGAAAAAATAAAGGGAAAAAAAGAGAGATCAGTATGCATCCACCCGTATGTCCCTCTCGTTCTTTCTGTTCTTTCACATTGTCTGTCGAATTTTCTTTCGCTCGACAGAATTCAGTGATAGCACTTAGGTGTATTTTAGTCCTCCGTGACTACCTATGCTTGGTAGAGCTCGTGGTCTTGCCGTTATATCCTGGGAAACGAACGTCCTGTGTTAGCCTTCAAGTATTGCGGAGGTGAGACGAATCTGTTTTAAGGAATCTGCATTAAACACAGGCCTCAGCTCTTCAAATTTTAAGCAATTCAGCTTGGCTTGACAATTTAATTAAGCACTCTGCAATTCGGTTCGATAAGTTAGTTCGATACTCTGCAGCTCGGCTCGGCACGATAATTTGGCTCGACACTCTGCAATTTGGCTCGACAGATCAACTCTGCAGACAGCAGCTCAACTTAGTAATTTGACTATGCATAACAGCTCAGTACAAAATTAGCTCAGCTCAATAAACAACTCTTTAAAAAAAATCACTCATTGACTTTTTCTACCTTAAGTGAAAAACTCCAGCAGATAAAATAAGGATAGATGATTTACTTTTGAGTAAAAAAAGAGCATTGATTCTCTCCCTCTTAATATCGATGAGATTCTACCAAACGAAGAAATTAAGGTATGCATAAAATTTATGAAATTGTCAAAAGATGGAGCGAAATTATTTTTGTGTTATAGTAAAAAGGTAATAAATATACATTCACTTCAAAGGTATTTATCAATCGATTTAAAAATAAATAAATCATGCAAAAATATCCATCGCTGTATTGGTGGCTTTTCGATCTTTTCCGCGAAGGCGAGTGGAATTAATTTCTACGGATGTAATTGGGGGTGGTCGTTGAAATATCTTATCGACGATCGGTCCGATCAGTCAATGTGCACGAATCTCAAAGCGCCGTCATCAAAGCACGAATCTCAAAACCACATATTTCCCCTCCCCCGTCAGTGGAGCATCACAGGGCATATTCCACCGCCGCCGCTGCCGCCGCCGCCGAGAATTCCCTTCCCTTTATCCTCCATTCCGAAAAGGACTAGCTCCACCCAGCGCTGCAGCGGTGAGAATATAATCTCAGCTGCTGGCCGTACGTGTGCCTCGCACGCACAGTGCCACCCATCAATCTCGGCGAGCAGCTGCATGTTTTTCTTGTCGACGTAGACATCTGCGTGTTGAGGGGGACTTATTCGTGGCGACCTGAGCATCAGCTCCCCACGTAAACATGTCGATCGTCGCCATGCATGGCTGCCTCGGCTCTTCGCAGCAGAAGGTGTGTCTGAGGAGTTGGTGGAACGAACAGGCCATGTTATCTGTTTGACCTCGATGGATCTGGGCTCGTGAATTAATTAGGGAGAGAATCCGTGGAGGTATAGGCGTGGTCTCTCTCTCTCGGAGTGATCCTGTGGAAAATTGAGGCTCGATCGGTAGAGGATCGAGAATCGGATGGCCAAATTACGTATTAAATTGGGGGAGATATGTTCTGCGGCTCGATATATAAATCCTCGCTCAGCGCCCGAATGGCGGAAGAGTAACGCCGACTGGGACGAAGATCACGCCGCCTTCTCCTGCTAATTGGCTGTGATTTGGCGGAGGTTGATTAATTAGTGTTTGCCTGTATGTCAATTTTACTAGGCGGCGGCGGCAGAGCACTCCTTTCTCGGAGCACGGTGGTCGCCGGAAAGCGGCGACTTGTCTTGCACGCCGTCACGCCGCAACAGGGCCACTGGCGTTGTGGTGGCGGCGGCAATGTGGAGCGGGCGAAGGAGGGCGTGGAACAGAGGGTGGTGGTCGTCATGGGGGCCACCGGCACCGGCAAGTCTAAGCTCTCCGTCCAGTTGTCGTCGATGTTTCGCGGAGAGGTCATAAACTCCGATAAGATCCAAGTGTACCGCGGGCTCGACATAACCACTAATAAGATGCCGGCCGCGAACCGTCGTGGGGTGCCACACCATTTGCTCGGCGAGCTAGATCCCGCCGCCGGGGAGCTCCCGCCTGCCGGGTTCCGGGCCTTGGCGAGTCACCTCATTGAGGATATAACCGCGCGCGGTCGGATTCCGGTGGTTGCCGGCGGGTCGAATTCCTTCATCCATGCTCTGCTTTCGGACCGCTTTGATCCGCTGACCGACCCGTTCAGAGAGCGGTGGCGACCGGTGAAGGAAGGGCTGCGGTACCGGTGTTGCCTCATTTGGGTGCACGTCGAGGCGGCAGTGCTCGAAGAGCAACTCGACCGGCGAGTGGACGAGATGGTGGAGGAAGGCATGATCGAGGAACTGGAGCGCTACTTCTCCGTCGAGGGGGAGTCGGAGCGGCACCCAGGGCTTGGGAAGGCAATCGGCGTGCCGGAATTCAGGAGCTACTTCACGGGGCCCGGCCAGCGTACCTCCGCCGAGTTCGAGGCGGCGCTTTCAGCGATCAAGGCCAACACGCGTTGGCTGGCGGAGGCGCAGGTGCGGAAGATCGACAAACTAGCCGGAAGGGGTTGGCCGCTGCGGCGGGTGGACGCCACGGCGGCCGTCGCAGCAAGACTCTCCGGGAAGCCCCACGAGGCACCCTGGCGGAGCGACGTGGTGAACCCCAGCATGAGCGCAGTGGCGCGGTTCCTGGAGGAGGCCGGACCTCGCCGCCACCGCCGCCGCCGCCGCACGCGCGTCCTACTTAATTCCTTCCATTAATGCGCTTTGCTCCCTCACTTTTTCTTATTATTACTTTATTTATTTTCCCCCTTCAATTTTTTTTTACCATAATGGAGAGAGAGAGATAGAGAGAGAGGCTATAGAAAATAGTTAATTTTACAAAAAAAAAAATCTTTTCTTTTCTAAATTTCCTATTAGAAAGAGTTCAATTTTCAAAGATTAGAACTCACTTTTTTATATGTGTTCTAAAGGGAGAAAAAAAATACAATAAATAAATATTAAAAACTATTAAAATTTGATTTATTTATATTGAGTTGGAAGAAGAATCCACCCCCTTCCCACACTTTGAGTGTGACTTGGGTCACTCAAGTAGTGTGATATAATATGCAAATGGCAAAGTGATGTGAGTGAGTAGGAGAGAATAACTTTTTGTCCTATCATTATGGAATAAGGGAAGAAGGAAATGACATTATAGACTAGCATATAAAATGGTGTTCTACTTACTTTCTTACTTCTTAGTAGTGGTTAAACAAAAGTTCAAAGGTCCCACAAATTTAGGGCTTCAATTTGATAGGATTATCACTACCAAATTTGAAGGGATAACAAAAAATAAAATAAAATTATCTACACTTTATAGATTTTAAAGTAGTTTTAGGCATCATGATCACTTGGTGTGGTGTTTGAGAGCATGTAAAGTCGTAATGGTTTATTAATTATTTGTTATGGATTCTAAGTTGCACCAATGGTCAAGACTTTTGATGCTATATGACTTTATACATTTCTTTATAATTATTTTTTCTAATCCTTGTTTTTAATCAATTATTTGTCATTCGTGATAAGGACCACGTGAAGTTTATCGAGAACCATGGCATATGCATAGAGGATGGCTATAAGTGCCCTAAGCATTTTGCAAAGGTAAGGTATAAAAGAAAAAGATGAGGTAAAATCGAATGTTAATCAATTCGATTGACATGTTCAATGCATGAGATATGAATAAATACTAATCAGCATTTTACGAAAGGATGCACACAAGGTTTTTTAGAATTCCAAAAAGGTACATGCATTTTATTCCAAAAAATACTTCTCCCATCAATAATAATATATATTAATTTATTTTTTCTATGGTGCTTATTATAATTTTAAACCTTTGAACACTAGTGGGAGGTTCATAAGTACAATTGCACATCTTTTTTATATTCTCAAGACTCTTCTCTTCCATTCTATATCCTGGTTTCAGGATTTTAACGAATTCTAATTGGATTCAATCCAAATTCAATAGATTTCTATAGCGACTCTGAATCCAACCATGCCATAGAATCTTAGCTTCAAGGTCTTCCTTACAGTGTACAATATGTTTTCAAAATTCAACATTTATGTTAATTAACACGTACCTATAATTTCATATAGAAAGCTCAAAATTTAGATTGCATGTCATATCGACTTTATATAAACTTTTTTTTTTATTTCAATTTATGTCTAGGTTTCATAATTTTAAATTTTCTATGTCAATTAATAAGTTTTGACTAAAACTCATTGATGATTTTAGTCAGTTCTAAATGGATCAAATTCAAATCTAATTTAATTTTTCAATGCCTCCCAGTCCTACTATGGTAAAAAAAAAAAAATCTAGCTTCAGTGGCATCTTAGGCATGTACATAGGGTGCAATAAAAGTTTTAAATTTTTAACTTTTGAAGTGGAACTGAGGGGCATCGCAAAAACATATCAGATTTAGATTGAGTTTAATCAGAGTTGACTAAGACTATTAATAAATTTTGACCGAAACTTATTAATGCACCCATAATATTTAAATTTATGAAACTTGAATATGGAGTTGAAGATTAAAGTGTAAAGAAGGTAGATATGATGTGTAATCTCTGAACCTCTTATGTGAAGTTATAAATACATGTCAATTCACATAGAGACTAAATTTTAAAAATACATTGTGCATGACTACAAAGACCTTAAATTTGAGACTTTAGGGTATGTTTGGACTCAAAGTCACTAAAGTAAATTCATCAAACTTAAATTGAATTCAATCAGAGCTTGTTAAGATCATCAATAAATTTTGCTGAAACTCATTGATGGACCTAACTAAAGTATTTAAAATTTTAAAATTAGCATATGGAATGGAAGAGGGAAGCATTGAGAATATTAAAAAAGTTGTGCAACTCTACTTCTTAGCTTAATTTCTATTAGATCTCAAAGGCAATTATATTGATTTTTAAAAATCAATATTAAAATGATATTAATTTTTAAAAATCAACACCATAGAAAAATAGAATATATACTATTGTTGATGGGAGCCGACCTCACCTAGTATGATACGACTTGATTGTTATATATTATTGTTGATGGGAGATGTATTTTTAAAATCAAGTATGATTTTTTATATAGAAAAGAGGGAGTGTCTCAAATATTGTCATACCTAATACTTTAATAGTCTGAATGGAATTAAAAAAAATATTAATGGACTAATTTTTAAAACCCCTTATACTAATTTTTGAACCCTCTAAAAAATAATTAAAACCTCTTTAAAAAAATAGACCTGAGACAAGCATGCTTAATTATCTCAATCAAAGAAGCCCCTTTCTATTACTCAATGCTCTCAAAGTATATATCTCAATGGCATACTTAAAAGTCTCCATGCTCATCATCATTATTCCCTCTCAAAAGATATATATTCTTAATTTCATGAGAACTAATTAAATATAAAGGATGTAAAGCCTAAAGGGCTGCCATCTTCCCTCATATGCATGCAATGCAAAAGCAACGACAGCCATAATAGCAGCCATTGCCACCCAAGTGAGCTGCCACATGGTGCATGTGAAAATCCTAGAGCCAACTAAAACGAGCTTTGTAAAGTTATATCGATCGAAGAGATCGAGGAAGTTTATCGTTTGCACTGTGAATTCAGGCTCGGATAATATATATATATATAATTGAGCTGTGAGGTGAGTCCATGCAACGCATGCATTCATTGACGACGGTATACCATGGATTGCGGCGATGGATCCTCATCGTCACTTTCGGCGGCGGAGCAGCTGGTGGTCGAGCTGGAGCTCA
>JBAMHZ010286805.1:0-13264 GCA_037177395.1 Alpinia galanga | reverse complement strand
CTGAGGCATCGGAGGGAGACGACTGTGGCTTATCTCCGGCAGACGGGAGGCGCCGGAGATCGGAGAATGAGGGACAGGGATGAGTAGAGTGAGAAGAACACGCGGAGACGGAGAAAATCGCAAACGAGTTTAAATTTTATTAAAGGGTAAATTTCACTTTACCCCAGATTTTTGCTATTATTTTTTAAATGTGTTATCCATTTCAAATTTTTAAAAAAGAATTCAATTTTTTTTTAATTTAACTCATGAGTTAATTAAATTGATATTTATTATATCATAATTAATTAAATAAATTAGGTGAATTTTCATATTATTTTTTATAGGATATTTATCAACAAATATAATTATACATCAATAAATATTAAAGTTCATGCAAATTAAAAAAAAAACAATCATTATCTAATTCGGCCAAAAGAATCAAATTTTATTTGAATAAAAAAAAATAACACAAATTATATTTTAAAATTTTATTATTTATATATAAAAAAATAAACCGTGTTATCAAACTGTAAAAGAGGTCAAAATCATATGTAATGGATAAGTTTTAAGTTAATATAGTTTTTTTTTTAACTTTCTTTTCTTTTCTTTTAAATTAATCATATGAGTATTTTCCTCCTCCACGACGATTTTATTCTTGTGTTGCATCATCTAATCATGGCAATTTCTTGTCATAAAGTCAATCAGTATTTCAACTTCCATTTCAATCACCGACACAACGTTGACTTTGCGTACTTAACAAGTCAACTCCTATACCCTAATAAGTCAACTCAGAAAGAAAAATTCCAACCAATGCAATCAAGGATATTTAGATATTTCGAAAAACAATAGTTAGTGCTCTAAAATGTGCAAAGAAGAGTTCGGAGAGAGCACTCGGTTAAGAGGTTCACATAAGATACGCCACCACCACAAAAGTCTCTCAACACAACATAATGCATGGAACAAACGATAGTCGATACACATACAACAGAGGGTGATCAACACTAAACAAAACTGAAGTAAAACAAAAAAACAAAACACAGAATTGAGTAGGAACAAGATTCAATAGGTAGGTGAGTAGTACCGGCCTGCGGCGTCGTAGGCCGCCGGCATGCCGTAGGGCATCCCGGCGTTGGGCAAGAAGGTGTTGTTGATCCTGACCAAGCTGGCCTGACCCTGCATACCATCCTTCGCGTATTGCTGCCATACGAGCTGCTCCTGGACTAGCAACTGCTGTTTCTTCTCTATCTCTGCCATTTGAACATAGGAAGGTGGAGGGATACTGAGGGACGCCGCGAAAGGGTCCTGCCCAATTGTCTGCACTGAGCCATCAGGCGCAGGAAGGGCGAGCACAGGTGCAGAGCCTCGTCCGGGGACTGGCAAGGCTACACTACTCGAGCTCCCTCCGCTCGCCTGGGCGTTAACTTGCTGCCTCACTAGACCTTGATCATACATGCCATGCAGTAGTAATGGATCCAGCCCTCCGCCCATTGTAGCCTTTTGCTTTGATAGATTGCTGGCAGTCTCCACGAGGACGAGCTCCCAGTCTTCTTTTCCAGGTTCTGCTGCGGGATTTTGCCAGGCGGAGCTCACTCCAGAGTCACCATTTGATGAAGGGAATGCTTCCCATGAACCGTTTGCACCGTTGGCTGCTGCTGGCCCCTGGAAAAGGGCTAACGCAAGCTTATTAGAGTGGTCGTCGGCGGTCAAACCATCCTCTCTTAGATCCAGCAGGTCAGGTTGTGGTTGCGGAGGCTGCTGATCGATTGGCTCCACCGTCGCCTTTGCTGGCTCTGGCTCATCTTCCTCGTAGTCAGAAGGTGCAGGAAGAGCTTTGATGCTGTTCATGTCCTGCTCTGGTTCTTCATCCCCTGCAGGTGCAGGGATTGTTTCTTTTGGAGGGCTCTTTGGCCTCCTCCCTCTATCCCTCACAAACTCCTCCAATGTCTCCAGGAGCTTGTCCGTGATGCGTTGCACTTCTGGGTACTCTGAAGACCTTGCCACTCCCGTATCCTTGCACCAGGCATAGAAAGCACACAGCTCATCTATCTGCTTGGCAGCACTAGCATATGCCTCAAATGATTTGACACAGTCAGGATACTCCATGTCAAAGAAGCGATCAAGGAGAACGGCAAGTATCTCACATGTGTTGGCGTAGAGCTGAAAGCTCTCTCGTACGAGAGGGTAAAGAGCAATGAGGATCATTCGGTTATGTTTTGCATTGCCCGTGGGACGGCAAGCAAGGAAACGCCCAAGTAGCTGCTGTAAATGATGCATCCTGCCCAAAACCCTCTCTGGCTTCATGTCTCTCAGTGGAGTTGGAGGCTTCTTCTCTTCCCCATTCTGACGTTCTTCATACCCATCTCTTCCATTACTCCGAGGGGACGAGTATGAGGACCTCCCATAACCGCCATATGCATAAGGATCATGGTCACCGTATTCAGTTCGATATCGTTGTGGGGATCTCCAGCGGTTGGTTCCAGATTCATTTGAGTGGCTGCTGCTGCTGCCACCACCTTGTTTCCTTTCATACATTATGCACTCTAACTGCTGATCCAAATAGAGTGCATAGGTGCGAACAAAAGCAGAGTGATCCCAGGAATTGGAATGTGCCTCATCGCGGAAATCAGACATGTTCAAGAGGCGAGTTCCTCTCCTGGTGGCATAGAGAATCTCATGTTGGAATGCAGGATCCCCATCAGCCATAAGGCGATGAACAAGTATCAGGGCTTTGAGAGCCACAACCCAGTCGCGAGTCTTACCGAGCCTCCTTGAAATGGTAGCAATGCAAGCACCGACATAACCCCTAGAGTAGGATGTCAAGTTCAAAATCTCACGTAGGTACTTCTCATTAGCAGGTTCATCATCATGACTGGTTGCCTTGACTATAGCCACATCGAGTTCAGGAGCCATGTTGCTTGAAACCTTAGCCAGGCCAATGCTAGTCTGGTCCTTCACTGTTCCCAGAGCCTTTCTAATGCTCGGTGCCATTTCCTCCCTTCGCTATTCCTTTTAGCAATATATTGCCTGGAGGATTCTAAATGTTAAGCATAATAAGAAGAATAACTCACTGAACTCTAATAATGGTATTCATCATTCATAATATCAAGAACAATCTGAGGCAATTTGTCACATGCATTATATCAGTCATGTTTACGCCAATAAAAGTGAAAACTATAACCCATTCTCCTTTCAATATATCAAGAATAAGGATGTCCCAAAAAACAACCAAAAGTTCTAGATTTACACGAGAATAGGATTCTTCGTAGCCAATGTGCTCAAGTTGATTGTCTAAGGATGCAATAGTAAAATACAAAACCTGCAACGGCAGTTCAATACGACACAGGAAGACCCCACGGTATATTCTTAGATTACCATTCTGTCGCACTAATCTAAGTTTTTTTTTGTCGCTTTTCTCATAGTTTAGCACGCCTTTTTTCGGTCAAAGGGATGACTCGTTGGGTTATTATTCAATGGAAAAAATTTACAAAGTCGAGATGCAGATTGGATCCCTCGGAGGGAGATCCTGGTCAAGGTGAAAATTGAGCCCCTCAGACGGAGATGCATAATGGACCTTTGGCACACCTTTTGACTGTTTGTAAAATACCAGTTTGCTGAAAAGAAAGATTGGACTAAAATTGACCATTGATCGAGACTTTTTACAAAGAAATTGGACAACAGTGTTTCAAAGAGGACCAATAGCATAAATCATTGGGATCTATAGTAACCTCAACCGATCGATTAATTCGCAGAAGATTTAATAGACGAAGAAGAACAAGAAAAGAGAGAGAGAGAGAGAGAGAGAGAGAGAAATGAACTCAGAAGCAGCTTTTCGTGCAAATCTCTAGCAGCAGCCAGAATCGGTTCTTAAATATCGGAACATCTATCCGATTAGGAATAATACACACACCAGTAGCAAACGAACTGGTAGATCTATACAGCAAGCTCAGAAACGCGACCAATTAAGGAAAGCATAAACAATCACCTTATCACGGTGTCCTCTTGCCCCAAAGCTCGCGCTCTGGCAAGCTAATCTCGAGATCGAAAAGGTGAGCTATCCCGCGACTGGATCTTCCTTCGATCTTCGAGTTCTCCGCGCGAATCCCTCAATTTCCGATGCCGTTGACGGCGAAAAGAACCGACGAAGAGGCCGACAAGGTAGCGCTGCTCTTCCTTTTTGCCTTATATCTCCGGCGATGGCGCCAGGATCGAACGAGAGACTCGAGCTGAAATCGCCGTCGAGGACGGCGGCGGCAGGATCAAAACCAGCACGCGGTTGGAGCGCTCGCAAATAAACAAACAAACAAACAAGGCGATGATATGATGATGATGCGTATAGGAATTTGAAAAGATATCAGATGTAGTGGCATAGACGAGTCTATGCGATATCGAATTCCGACCGTTCGATATACTTTGATGAAGCTCCGCAGGAACTCGCAGAGGAGGATTGGTGCGGGGCGATGGCGGACAAGCGTTGGGTACAGCTTCAACTTGTGGTGGGTTTGCCGACCAATCAAGAGGCGACACAGCAACGTGTCGCAAGGCCACCGCGACGATTGAATAAAACGGTGGGTGGGACATGAGCGTAACGGAGACGCCGAGATAAAGAAAATGACGTTTTCGGTTCTACTGCTTGCGCGAGTTAGTGGTTGTCGTCGTCGCCGAATACAACAGAAAAAAAAATGAAAATGAAAATTTATTATTAAATATAATTATTAATTATTAAAATCAAAAGATTAACAATTAATAAATTGATTTTGATTAAATTAAAATAATTTTAATCTAATAGTGTTCTATACATAGTAATTTTGGTTAGAATGAAATATTATATTTTATCACATTGTAGTAATTTCGAAGTAATTGTTGTATAAAATATAGACGGTTTTTATGAAAGAAATGTTCATTCGATGATTTGTTAAGTGGAGAGTTTTTTTTTTTATTTTTACCCAAAATATTTTTAGATAATTTTATTATCGATTTAATTAAAATTATTTTAATATGGTCAAAACTAATTTAAAATTGGTATAGTTAATATTTCTTTTTATTATATTTTATTTTAAAACGTAATTTATTACTTTTTGAGATAAATTGCAGGTGTTTAGTAGATGTTAAGATACATACAAACTAAATTTTAGTTGAATTATTTATTTTTAATTAATAAAATCCTCTCATATTACTTTTTATGGACCCAAAGCTCTTTATTGAATTGTTTAATTTTAGTTGAACATGAAATTTTGGAATTCGTGGTTGATGGTTAATTAGTTGGTTAACTAATTTTTGTACGATTCTCTAGGGCTTGTGACTTATTAATTATTGATTATTTGATCTTTATTAATTACTAAAAAAATTTAATTTTCTTTTTTAATATTAAAATTCATTCAACTTGGTCACGTGTACTCAAGCTTCGTAATCTTTGTAGGCACTCTTACATGACTTCATTACGTGTCAAGAATACAAGTCAATCACATCTAGACCTTTTATTTAATACATCCATGTAAAATATAATTCATCCTTTCAACATTATCGCATTTTATCACATTAAATATAATTCATCTCAACTAAAATATTAATTTAAAAATATTCTTTAAAAGCCTTATTTATCTAACACGATTTAATATTTTTAACTTGCTATACTTAATAATAACATTAAATACTAAACAGTATTCATTAGTTACCAATAATTCTAGATGAAAATTAAAATTACAGTGAAATCGCCACAATATAATTACCTTTATTAATTATTTAAACTGGTTAAATAAAAATAAAAATTTATTATATTATCATTTAATTAATTACATACTTTATCCATGAATTTAATTTCGAGGAAAGAAAAAAAAGCCGACCTCGTTGACGGTTGGAGTTGGACCCCACTTAATTCCTACGTGTCAGTCCTACTATTCCAACGTAGGATGAACGCCATCTCTTTTTAATGCGCCCTCTTCTCTTCGCCCACAGATGTTTACCCAAAAGAGTAATATGAAACAATAACCAATCACGAAGAGAGACGAAGGCGAGGGTACATTTGTGAGGCTTTTTAATGGGTTATTAGTATTTCGATTCCAGTAATTTTGCTTTGTTTTTTGGAATCTCTGCTGGGCCCCGCTTCCCAGCTATATAAACGAGGGTCGGCGGCACGGCGAGAGAGAGAGGGAGGGAGGGAAAAGCAAACGGGGAGGGCTGGGCTTTGGGGGTTTCGAGTTCCATTTCGTGCGAGGACGACGGTTGCCGGCTCTCGATTCCTTCGCCGACAGCAAATTTTTGGTGCGGATCCGAGGTATCGCCTCCCTGGAGCGCTTAATTTGACGAATTCCGGTGGGTTCCGATCTGATCGCGGTGGTTAGCTTCAGATACATCTGCGTTTTGGGTGGTCGGGAAGATGCAGCCTGTCTCGTCGGATCGGAGATCGACTTACCTCGACCCGCTCACGCTGGAGATCGAGAAGAAGCTCCGGAAGGTGAGGGTTAGTTATGTTGTTTTGGGTCGTTTACGGGTCGGATTGTGTGACGATTCTTTGACTCCGTTCTGAACGCTGGAAATCTGTAAGGATGCGGAATGGATTCTTGTTACCTGCTGGTCTTCTTGTTGTATTGCAGGCTTTGAACTCGCCAGGACAGAGACCTTATTTGCTTCAACAGTTGTTTGCTGATGTGGCTTTGGAGATCGAGGATCGAGCTCTTGGTAATGTTCTCTTCCCTGGCCATTTTGGGTTAAGCTTTGTGATGATTTAATTTGCGGAAAGATTTGAATGTGAAAGTTGAACACTAAAGAGTGTAATAATTTGAGAATGTGAATGATATTGGTTCTTATTGAGGTTTTGATGTAATCTCAGGTATTAGTAGGAATAAAATAATGTCTTTCCGAGTCCATAATGGATTCCACAATATGATTTTTGGATCTTCATAAATGTTACGTCTGTTGTAGGAAATAAAAGATTTAAGAAAATGTTATCAAATTTTATGATAAAGTAAATGAAAGGATTTTATGGGTCTTCAAATCTGATGTGGTTGTAATAGGAAATATGAGATATAAGAACCTTTTGTCAAGGATTTGGTGAACACTTACTAAATTTCAAAATGAGAAAGAAACATGTATCTGTAGCTAAACAAACTTTAAAGTTCATGCAGTTTTACAATTCGTTACCAGAGAGCTTATTAACTTTCTATAACTTATACCTCTTTGAGTGATTTAAATTTACATATAAACTGAGAAACAAAGTGAATCATGAACATATAACTTATACCTCTTGAGGCATTGACATATAACATATCCATGTTGATTCCACTAATTAGACAGCAAACACTGTTATCTTTTGCATATTATCTGTATCTTTTTATACACGTGTACTATACACAGAGAATTGGTAGCCTGCTTGTTTTGTCTTACTAATAAACATTGTCGTAATATGGTATTGTAATAAAAGGAAGTTGAGAGGTTAATTTTTTATGATGCTTCTGCAGACATAATTTTTGACAAGGATGAAGATCAAATTGTCGCTGCACATGATGGAACTGATACCAGCCTTTGCTTCTATGATGTACTTGCTGATTATTATGTTGAAGAACCTGAAAGAGGAAAGTGCCTACTTGATTTAATTGTCCAATTATGGAGCCAATCTTTTGTGTCACATATATTTGCCCTCCTCTTTCATAAGTGGGTATGTCTTTTTTCCTTTAATAAGTGTATTTGTTGAGTCGTGGGATTTTCATGCAATGCTTCCTTACACTCATTTGCCCCTGTAATTAATTTTACTAGTAATTGCTTCATATTACACCAAGTAGACCTGTAGTTCATTATTTGTTATTTCCTTCACTGGTTCAAGATGCCTCAGCTGAACATTATGAGACCATACTTCAATGAACCATCACTAGATCCCATATATAGACTCAGAAACACTTTGAAACTCAGAAAGTTAATAGCATTGTTAAGTCTTAAGAAAAATGTCTCCTCAAAATTCTGAGTTAAGGCAAATACATCCAAAAAGTAAAACATCTCCCCATCACTATACCATTAACCTGTACAACAATTCAATAGACCATTAGTAATTAGGTGGAGGAAGGCATTTCTGTGCTACTTAAAGAAAGAAAGATATTGCAGCAAACATTCAAACATAGGGTACACTAAAGACGATAATCTGATTCATATTGTGATTGCCAACTTCCTCTTAATTTATAGCTTGTATCTCGAGTTTTCCTGATTGCTTGTTTTGATTTCAGTTATTTGAAGTTTCTGTTGAAAACACTGAAGCACTACTACGCTATGGATCTGCCCTTGTTCAAGGTGCTGGCAATGTTTTCTGGTATGTTCTTTTTTTCTTTTTTTTGATAAATTGTGCAATGTTCTACGAATTTCTTTGGGTTAGAACTTTTCGCTCAATCAAGGACCATACCATGAGTACTTCCTTGTTGAATGTGGACTACACTTAAGTTATCCATATGATCTTAGCATATGTTGCAGTAACCTTATATATTTGTAGATGATAAATATCAAATATCTTATTGTGGTTTCCCTGATTGGTAGTCATTAACTTATTGACACCAATGTGTTAATCTATTCGCGAATATTTTCTTTTGTATATGGTTCTTGCAAAGTTAATGGAAAGCTGCCTACTTCTCAATTTATTTGGATAACCATGAAGGAAATTAAATAATCAATAACGTAAGAACTAATATTCTATCCAATCAGCTTCCTGTTATTCTACATGCAATACGATTGGTTTCATACCCTTGTTGTTTGTTACACCTGAGTCTAGCTGCATTTCCTAGACCTGTCCTGGATGGATCTCCATGCTTATGGTCGGTTGGTGTATTGTTGGTGTTTAACTAAAAATGGCTCAGGTTGATTTATGCTTTTAGGATATAAATATAAATCTAACTTTTATCTCATTTTTGGGCTTTATTATTTTTCTGACAGCTTTCTTTGTGCTCGCTTTGTCAGGATTGACATCCAAACAAACAGAAAGAGATTTTTATCGCTGTTCATCGTAGGACAAACCCTCTTGTCTCTTTCAAATTACAAATCATTCTTTAAGATTAAAATTCAACAGTATTCTGTGCTATTTTCTTTTCAGCATCTTCTCGAGGAGGTTGCTCTTGTACCAGAAAGGAGCATCAAGATATCAATGCAGGTTTTGCTTTCTACCATGGCTTTTGATCCTGAAGTATGGAAGTTCTTAGTTTTAATAGCGCTGATATTTTGTTGGAATTGGCTTTCTTTTCTAGGCCCGTCGAGATCTCTACCTTCTCCTCTCCAGGTTCTTATTCTTCTATGACGCTGGTGCGTTTTTTCTCGACGTCTGATACCACTTCCCACGCTATAACGTCTCTCCCATTTGATGTTCTTAACTTTGCTACTATCAGATGACTCGCTCGAAATTTTTCTGAAAAACTTTCCCACTTATCCAAATGCTTTCTTGGTTGGAGGTCCCGCAGATATATTTGTGATTGAACTTACTGATCAGGTTCATCATTCTTTCGCCAGCCTTCATTGGCTTACAAATAGAAAATACTAGGTCTCACAAGAGATTCATGATGGAGTTAATTATTTTTCAGCTTCAAAAGTTAAAAGTGGAGCCTGTGCTTGTACATTATCTGTCCCATTTGAGTGCTCTTCGAGGTTCGGCTTCTGTTATCTAGTCATACGATGATCCTATACAGATACTAAGTCTCCGCTCTTTATAGGTCTAGAGTTAAGAATGACTACAAGTACAAGACTAAAGGCATGTCTCTACAGCTTCACTTCTCCTGGAGGGCCAATGTATCCGACAAGAGTTGTTCGACATGCTGCCTGGGATACATTGGATCTGCTCTTTCCAGTTAAGTATAACTGAATTGACCTGCTATGAATTCGCAGATCGACGACAGCACTTGCTGAACATAATGCTTTACGAAAATTGGTTTCGTGTTCTCTTTTCACGATAGTATAATGTTTCATATGATCACAAACATAGTCGCCATTTAAGGATTATTGATATTCATATTAATGTCGAGCAAAAGCTATGAGATATTTACATAATTCAAATTTTTTTTAAACTTATTGTGCCATTTGGTTCAGGTGGGTCAATATCCTCGGCACGTTATAAGCCTCTTCTTTCGATTGCTCTATCCTTGGTACTGGCCTTCCTCCTGTTGGAATTTTATTATGACATGCGTGAAGGCCGTCGTATACTACTTCAGAGGACTTCTTGCGTCCTGCTGGGAGAACTTGAGAAAATCCCAAAGCTCTTGAGAGGTATAGCAAATGCTCACAAATGTTAGTATCTCACTTTTTTTGCTGCTGAGCCTGTGAGTCTATATGTGTTTCTTTTGGCTGCTAGGTATGGTTTTGATGTACATCGTAATGGAATTATCTGATTTCTAGGTTCTGGAATGAATGCTTCTACACAATTGAAGGTTAACATCTTACTTAGATGATACCTTTTGTAAGTGTGCCTTTACGAGATAATAGACAATTATTAAAATAAAAATAATGAATTATTAATGACAGAAAATTTTAAATATTTAAATTTATTTTTATAAAAAAATAGAGGAATTAAGAATATATCTTATATAAAATATGAATAAGATGATCGAAATTGAAAAAGACAACGAAATATTCTTTATGATTATAAAATATTTTTAAATTTTAAAAAGAATCTAATACATGAGTATAAAATTAATGTGTGGATATTCAAAGATGAAAAAAAAAATTGAAAATATTAGAATGAAAATTAAATTGTATTTATTGAAGAAAATTTTTTTAAAAATAATTTTAATATGATACAAATATATATAAATGACTGATAAATATTCCTATTAAACTATGTAAAAGGATAAAATAAAATAATTTAATTTAAATATAAATAATAATATAATAAAAAATAAAACACAATAATATATATAAATTAATAAAATTTAATTATTATTATTATTGCTCATTATTTTAGTATTGTAAACATTTTATAAATATTGTCTTATATAATTTTTTTATAAGTATTTGTACGTATTTCAAATTTTAAATTCAAAAATAAAGATTATAAATAATAAGGATGCATATAAATATTCAGGTAGAATAATATTTTTTATTATTTAATTATTATTGTTATCTATGACAAGCAGATGATGTGACGGTGTACTCCTGCTGACCAACGTGATGTATACCGCAACGTTACGTCGCACCGTTACCGACCGCAGCTCCATCCAGGTTCTTCTTCACTGCTTCCTCGCAAGCGCCGCCATCTTCTCCACCAACGCCCCGATCTCCTCGTCGCCCTTCTTCGCCATCATCGCCGCAACTTCCCTCGCCCTCCGCCTCACTTCCTCCCCCTCCGCTCCAACCACGACCTCCCTGATCCCCTGCGCCACCTCCTCGCCGTCGAACATTCCCAGCGCCCCTTTCGCTTTCCGCACCTCTCGCCCCACCCCGATCTCCTCCACCAGCT
The DNA here is from genome assembly GCA_037177395.1 of Alpinia galanga. Classification (NCBI taxonomy): domain Eukaryota; kingdom Viridiplantae; phylum Streptophyta; class Magnoliopsida; order Zingiberales; family Zingiberaceae; genus Alpinia; species Alpinia galanga. The sequence continues at coordinate 1,872 of JBAMHZ010286805.1, read as the reverse complement.
TCGCGTTCGCCGGCTGATCCAGCTGCCTCGGAAGCGCCACTACAGGCACCCCGCATTTCATCGCCTCCAACACCGAGCTCCAGCCGCAGTGCGTCAGGAATCCACCTACGCCCCGGTGCGCCAGGAACCTCCTCTGCGCCACCCAGCCTTCGACCACCAATCCCCTCCCTTCCCTTCTCACCACCGGCTCCGACTTCACCTCCTCTGCCTCTTTCACCGGAAACCTAATCACCCACACGAACTCAAGCCCGCTGAGCTCCAATCCCCGCGCGACCTCTCTCATCTCTTCCTCCCCCATGAAGTATTCGCTCCCAAACGTGGCGAGCACCACCGAATCCGCCTCCTTCTCGTCCAGCCACCTCATCACCGAAAGGGCACTTTCGTCGTCCTCGTCGTCGTCCGGCACGAGCGGGCCCACCGGGACGACCTCCTTCCCGATCTCCTGCTCGAAGTGGTTGATGTACTTGGCCTCGATCTCCCGGAATGTTCTTACGGCGATGAAGTCGGTGGATCGATCCATGCACTGTAAGAAGCGGTCGGCGTCAGAGACGCCGTTGGCGATCTGGTTCATCCCAGCGACGTGCTCGAGATTTTCCTTGGCGCCGAGCCAGAGGGACGGAAAGGGTAAATCCTCGCCGGGGTGTCGGAGATAGTGCGTGAAGAAGACGGCGGCGGAGGCGGCGGTGGTGAGAAACTGAATGGCGGGGATGGAGAGGGCAGAGGCGGCGAGGGGAGCCCAGGGTTGAATGAAGTCGTAGAGGAGCACGTCGGGGCGGAGGCAGGCGAGGAGGCGGCCGAAGTCGGGGGCACCGAGATCGAAGGCGTGCTTGAGGGAGGGCATGAGGTGGGAGGGGAGATTCTTGGTGGAGTGGAGGTAAGGAGGGAGGGGAACGGAGGGGAGTGGGAGCTCGACAAGGCGGACGCAGGGGTGGGAGTCGGAATGGAGATGGGACCGGAGCGAGGCGAGCACGGCGGGGGAGGAGACGAGGTGGACGAGAACGGAGTGGTGGGAGAGTCGTTTGGCAAGCTCGAGGAATGGGGAGGCGTGGCCATGGGCGAGCCAAGGCAACATCACCACCCGGAGCCGGTAGTGGTGATGGCCGTCGTCCTCGGCGGCGGCGCCAGCAAAACCCATTGAGTTAGTTTAGAGCGTCTGTTTCAGGGACTTGTTGGGGGCCGGGTCAAGGCGGAATTTAGAAGATCCGAAGTTCGGTGGGCGGCCGCCACGTGTGCGCCGCTTGGCGACGTTTCAGCAGTTGCATGCTGCCACTGTTTCATCCCATCCTTCTCATCTGCCTTATCATCGAATGTTTTTTGTTTTTTAAGAAGAGAAGATTTTATTTCGTTTCATTTTTTAAAATTATAATTTCTCACTTAACCTCCAGTATTTAGTTCCATCGTGTACTTAAAAATACTTTAATATATTAAAATAAATTATATATATATTTTAAATTTAACTCGATAAAAAAATATTATATATAAAACACTGATATTAAAAAAAAATCTTTTATCAATTTGGTGAGAAATACTATATAAAATACTTTTACGCCTAAAAAGGGCCAAATTGTCGAGTCATCGCTATCTATCGCCCACTCGTCGAACAGAATTGGAAATGTTAGCTCACAGTAAATGGACTCCAAGGCAAGCAAGCACAAGGAATCCAATCGTCCATCAGCATGAATAAGTAGATGGAACATTCAACTTTTCTCTATCGACAATCTCCGCCCGCAACATTGTGAATCCTAGACATGGAACGACATTAACTGCGGTACCAATTCACGAGGAAGAAGAAGCTGTGAAGGCAATTGCCGATGCAAGAAATTCCTTCCTTTTACCTTCAAGGATGGACATACCTTCCGTGAAAGGCCATGC
>JBAMHZ010286700.1:0-13264 GCA_037177395.1 Alpinia galanga | reverse complement strand
CACCCCACCATCTCATGCAAAACCATCTCTCAAGTTGCCATCCAACATCCTCTAATGTCGCCCCTGCAGCCATCACCAAGTTCTATGTATGTAGCAATCTCTTAATCAGTGAAGAATCCAAGTGGTTCACCCCCCAACTCCCAACATTTGTGCATCTCAAGTACTTGTGATGTATCCATTTGATCCATAGCACATCAATCTTACACAGTATCCTCCAAAGCACCTTAGCCAATAAAGTTAAATTCTATGCCCTTAAGTCCTAGAATCGCACACCTCCCTCTTCCTTCGGCAAACACATATCCTTCCATGCAAATGGAGACTATTTCACTGTCCACATAAATGATCTAAAGATAGTCTAGATACAATCTATAACTTTCTACCAAAAATACTCCATCCCCTGTAGCACAGAAATAATGAGCTCTACTTGCCCACATATGATAGTGTCTATTTAGGCCATGATCTAATTGTCTATCAACGAATTTAGGAGTGGGGTATAATTTGATATCCATAGTCGCTCAGCCTCCAGTGAGATATCAAAGTAATAGAAAGGCATGTAATAGATAGATAGGAGCCTAAAAAACAGTGAAGTAATATCATCATGATAAAAGTGAAGTGATGTTCGCTTTAAACATCTAAATTAATGTCTAAAACTTTCTAATTCGATCACTTTGCCAGTTTGATGACTAACAAATTATGTATAATACACATATTAAATTAAATGACAATAGCAATTTAAAGTCCATATAAATTTATTTTTAATTTTATGATCCATCAAACATGAATAACCATAATAACATGCTTACAGAGATTCTAAACATAATCCAAGATAAAGAAAACATTCATAACTTGCATAATAAGAAAATATGTGATGTCATTATTTATTTCTAACAAATATTAGAAATATGTAATTGAACATGTACATGTGTATGATATGCTTAATACATATGTCACTAGTAAGTCAAAATGTCAATGAAAAATATAAGAGCATGCATAACCATTTTTAAATGATGATTAGATTGAATATTCATAACTTTAGTATGTGAATTATGAGAATTCATAATATATATCATTAAATGATGATTAGATTGAATATTCATAGTCAAGTTCTATTTAATTGAAATTAATTGTAATCGAGTTGATTGAGACTGATTAATTAATGAACTTAATGATTTATTTACATCTAAGTTACTCAATATATTATTTTTAAATTTTTTAAGCCACTAAAACCATTTTTTTAAAAACAATTTGATTTTTGAAGGCGTAAGCTTTTCCATATTTTTGGTCAAGAAAAAAAAGTGAAAAGGTCTTGGTTGGTATTTTAGAATATAAATGCACTGTTTAGAAATTTTCCATTCGCAAAAGGATAAATTTAAAAAAATAAGGACGACGCTGGGAAATTTGCCCAAGCACTTTCATTTTTGTCAACTGTCCCGAGGCTGCGAACAAATGCGTTATGATGGGCCAACGCCTGAGTAAAAGCTTCGGCTGGGACAGCAAGGCCGTCGATCCGACGGTTCGGATCGCAGGAGATTAGCATGTGTTTACTGCTACTCTCTCTCGCTCGCTTACAAAGCATAAGCAGGGAGGACGGACGGCGGAGAGAACGGAGAGACGGCGATGGAGGTGGCGGAGGTTGGTGACGGAACGGACCTGGATCGGAGGGTCATGGCGGCTGTGAAGGCAGCGGAGGATCGGGGTGATCCGCCGCTGTTGCGCGCCGTGGAGGCGGCGCGGTGCGTGCAAGAACGCGGCGTGGGCCTCCCCAACGTCGAGCTGGCCCACGTCTTGGTCTCCAATCTCTGCTTCGCCAACAACACACCGGAACTGTGGAAGTTGCTCGATCAGGCCATGGCGTCCCGCTTGGTCTCCCCCATCCACGCCCTCGCCCTCCTAACACCTAGGCAAACACGCGAACTAACCTCCCCTCTGACAGTAGATATTCACTTCTTTGCCTTGCTCTTACGTTTTCCATTTTCTTCGAGACCCCTCTCATAATTCTTGTTTTTGTCTCTTCTCTATGAATTCAGGGTGATTCTTCATCGGCAGGCGCAACCGGAGGCCTACCGGCTTTATCTTGAACTCATGAACCGTTATGCCCTATCTTCTCTTTCGGTTGAAGCTGGATTTTGCAGAGACAAGTGAGTCTATGGCATCCTTTGCTCGGTTATATGTAGAGAACCTTTTGTTTTCTTGTACTATAGCCAATCGCACTATTTATGCAAGTTTAAGCTTGTTGGAAAATATCATAGAAGGCGAGGCAGCAAACTCTATAAGCCTCGTGGAATCTTTTTTCTTATCTATTTTTTTTTTTTGTTCTTTTCCTTTTTTTAATCTATAATTAGTTTCTAGGTTAGTCATTCTTTCCTTTGACGCTTGTATGTAACATGTAACGTTTTATGATTTAGAAAAATTTCACTCATAATGAATTAATGAACAAGAGAGAAGAGTGCTTTACAATGAAAGAAAATAGGGTCTGAAGGGATTAGCTTAACAATTTTTTGACAGTGTCCCCAATCATTTATCACTATCATACTAGTAGTTTGTGTGGTAGCAAATGTGCAACATGACTAGAAATGAGTGTAGCCTCACAAGTTTGTAGGGCAGATTATTAATCTATGCACATAAAATGTGATACACAGTCTATTGTTTTTTCCCCTGTTTGAGGTCCCACAGAGTCTGATGCTACTCAGGGGCTCCTCCAAGTGGTGCACTATAAAAGGATTTTCGGTTGTTCAAGGTTGTGTTCTCCTGTATATGGGAGGTTGAGGAAACATGAATTGCATTATCTTAGGACTGATGGTAGGGGCCATGTAACGAAAAAAAGAATCAATATCTTAGGACTGATGGTAGAGGCCATGTAAGGAATTTTTTTTTTCAACTAAAAAAATGGCTCCTGATAGGAAACATGCTGCTGTAATTTTTTCTGCTCATGTTTCCCACACCTCTTTGGGAGGGTTTTAATAATAATAATATTATTCATTATCATCATCATTGTTATTATTGAAGTCGGTCATAGCAAAGCTCTCTGTTAATGGATGTTTGTGGCCTCTTCTACATTTTGAATGCAAAATGTGATTTCTCTTCCATAAAAATTTCAATTGATCAAATGAGTTCTGGTATTATGAGGTGGGGTAGACAATATTGGTCACAATTCATGGTTGGATTCAGTTTGACCAAAATATGGTTAATAGAGGCAAAATTTGGAAGTGAACAATACAAAAATATGTAAGTGGGTGACATATAGTAATTTTTATGTCATATCACTTTACTTAGAAATTATAAGGATAATCCTAAGTAATTATGCAACTTGTTTTTATATAGTTACTTGTGTATTATTTATTGACAAAAGATATGACCCACTTGCGAGATGATTAACCTAACATAGATTGCCCCTGCTAGTGTGAGGTTGCACACCACTTTATCTTCATATATGATTATCAAATTCTAGGTTTGGAGTTTCTTTTTGTCGCTTAATACTTGTGTGCTCATTGTTTTAGTTTGTTGCTTAATTTCTTAATCTCCTTACATTGACCATTAGCTGGGCTGATTTACAATATTACTCTTTACCCTTGTTGTTTCAGAGAATCCATTCTTATTGATTCGCCTCATAATTCTTCTTTAGCCTCTATCCAAAAAATTCATTTTAAAAGGTTGTGAGTTGTTTATAATGTTGCATTCCAAAAGTTTAGGGAGCAGTAGAGAGTTAGATTCATTCATGTTATGAACTATGTTTATTTCTTAAAATTCAACTTCTTGTTGACCTGTTACATTGCTTCTTCTCAATTGACCAGTAAATAACAATATTTGATCATTAAATATAAATTTATTTATTAAGTTGAGGAAATAATTCACATTATTTTTCGTTATTTTTAAATCATATATTATTAAAGATACATGATTGCAATAAGTGTGTACTACTCGAATTAGATTAAAGTTATTTTTTTTAAAACCTATATTTAGAAGGTATAAATAATTTTTAAATTCAAATTTAATTTTATCGAAAAAATCTTGAATTTCCAATTAAATAAAAAATCTTGATTAAATTGATTAAATTTGATTACAACTTAATCTACTTTCACAATTTTCATTTCTTTTATAAATCTGATACTTACCAAATTAAATAATTATAATTACAAAATTTAAAGTCTAATTCAGATCCAAAATATAATATTGTTTATCCTGAAACTTCTATTCCGACCCTTCTATGGCTACTTTACCTTTCAAGAATGAAGGCATTTGGGGTATTCCGACCCTTATTAGGTAAATTTTTCTTTAGTTTTTCTCTGGCCCACTATTGGTTATTAATATTGATTTAGCTTGTCCAGAAAAGATTTGTGGGTATTCTTTTAACAGAACTAACTTATTTTGCCATTCTATTAGTTGTTGGGTGTACACTTGTTCTTTAATAAACTTTTCTACATTTTCTGGTGACTCAAATTAATTTTATTGAAACACGGAATTCTATCAGTCTATTGTATCCAGAACTGCAAAAGTACAAGTAGGGGGAAGAGAAAAATAAATAAGAAACGAACTATATCAAGGTAGTAAAAAAGTTTCAAGCATTTCTTCTTCGAGATTCCTGCATATTTCATTTCTCTTGGTACCTGTCCTTTTGTCATAATCAATCTACCTTGATGATAAAAGGGCTGTTGCTCATCAAGGTTACTAACTAATGTTGAAATCTTAATCCAGAAATTGATGGTCCCTGACTGGAACCACATTAATAATCATTATTCTAGAATAAATACAATTGTTTGTGGTACTTAGTTGTCTTTGTATTCTACTGTATTTTATGGTATTTAGATCATGCTTGTCAAAATTGGGATAAAAAATCAGATGATTAAAAAAAAATCTAAGAATCAGTTGTATCGAATTAGCAGAGTCAGTGAAATTAAAATTAGTAGATTATTTCATATATAATACAATAAATGTGAATGCCTATTGTATGTCATTACATATCCAATTATTAATAATGCAATATACAAATAATGACATATTTATTCATATGAAATTAATAAATAATAAAAATAGACTGTAATCAATTTTAGAATTATATTTTTCGTAGTGATTACTCAATAACCAAAGATTGTTTTTGTTTTCAATTAAAGTGTTGTCATTTAATATTCAATATTACATTGTTTAATCTGGTCCCCCATAACTGGATCTGAATTGATTTTTAGTTAAATGAAGTGAAATTTTGGGATTATGTTGAGCTAGAGAAATTATTGGATTCTCTTTCATTCCATAATAACTTCACTCAATTGGTAGTGTGCGAGAGGAAGTTGGGTGAGCCATCTATTTTAACGATGGCTAAGTTGAATGAGTGATCCTTGATTTGATAGTGAATCTTGCGATGTAAGAAGGCTAAGAAATTTAAGAGGGTCACAAATACACTTTCTTCCTTGTGAGTTCTCGAAGACTGATTTATAGAAAGACTAGATCAATCATGTTTTGCAAGATCATCTCAATTGACCAAATTTTAACTCAATTTCATCTATTTACACGTTCAATTTGGATTTCATCAATTTTTAATTTCAACTAACTAATTTCTAGTTACCATTTTTATTTTTTTAAACCTTTCCTTAGTCTCTCTGTGGTTGCTCATTTCTTGGAAAAAAAATTGAATTTGTCATTGCTGATATTGATTCAACTTGGGCGATCCTTCTCTTGAATATAGAATGAGATTTTGAACATTATGATTTAATCCTTGCATTACTGTCCAATTTGCAGGATTATAAAGTCTGTTGATGATGCTCTACGACTTTCTGATACATATGGGGTTCAAGAGATGGATGTTGGACATGCAATTGTTTTGTTCATCATGACTGTCATCACAAATTTGATTGATTGTACAATTGAAGATTGTGGACTTCATGGTAGTGCATATGCTAATGGAGGAAATCAACTAATGGAGATAGACATGACAACAAATTTAAATGAGAAGAGGAATGAGCATCGCGAATATCTGCGTCAAAGTAACGCATTAATGGCTGTTGAAGTGGCTGAAAAAATTTCTTCAAATAGAAGAGCCAAAGTCTTCCTTCGCCTCATCCACATCAATATGTATGTATGATTTTTTGATTGTATGTTACACAATGTATGATTTTTTGACCACGTGTTGTCTACTTCAATCATTAATTGTTATGATATTGAATTTCCCTTGAAAAAATGTTTAAAAAAGGTATATGTTTAGCTCACAATTATTTTGTAATTGAATCTTTAATAGATCACTTAAGGTCAAATTTTCCTCTGTTGGCCACAAAATGAGGGGCTAGGCAAGCAGACTAGGCAAGCAAATTAGGCAAATGGGATAGTCTATGTGGCTAGGTTAGAAAAAGCAAATCAAGTAGGGCCACAAAATGAGGGGCTAGTCAAGTAGACTAGGCAAATGGGATAGTCTGTGTGGCTAGGTGAGCATGATTGGTTGAGTAAATTAGGAGAGCCAAGTGGACTAGGCTTTGGGGTAGGTTGGGTGAGAATGGTGGTTTGTGTGGATTGGATGAGTTAGGCACCCTAAGTGAATCGACCATATTGAGCTTGGGTGAATCAAGTGGTCTCAATGAAATACTATTTCATTTTTAATCTTTTATATTCCCTAAGAATAACTAATCAATTTTTTTTGTCAATTCTATTTTATAAACCAAACACACCATTAGATTTTGCTTACGTTGAGATGGAAGGAAGCAGTGAAGACAAAAGATCGAGTTTCAATTCTTAGTTTAGTTCAATGAACATGTATAAAGATGGAAATTAAGGGTGGAAAAGGGACCTTTGTTTTTGTTAGATATGCTTTTGCCAAAATGTGGGTGGATACGGAGAGGAAAAAAACACTTTTGCACCTAAAAGATCAATATATCATTCTTTTTGGTTGAGTTACTCTCAAATGGAGGATATTCATATCCTTGCATCAATTTATGATTTCATCCTTTTAATTTTTTTTCCAAGCAAACAAAGGAAAAATAATTTTAAAATATCTTTCTGTCTTTTCAAATAACCAAAGGAAAGAAAAGTTAAACTCCTTCCATACTTTATGTTTTTCTTTTGATTCCATTTTTTTTTTAAATTTCAGGTAGACAAGGTCAAAGAGCGACTAAGAATGGTACTTTTAGGAATTTACTTGAAGAGAAATCAGTCATCTGGTACTTGTTGGATGGGTTAAGTCAATCAAATGGGCTAGGCGGATTGAATGGGTTGGGTAGATTGGTTAGACTAAGTGGATTGACAAGATGAATGCATTAGTGAATTAGGCAAGCCACTCAAGTTAGGTCTCTAGCTAGGCATTGCAGATTGGTGGGTCTGGCATGCCAGCAGACCAAGCGAATTAGGTGGATCGAGCACATCAAACCAAACTAAGGTATACATTAGCTGCTGCTTATTTATTATACATACCCAGCATAAAAATGTTCAGCTGCTACTTATTTATTATACATACCAAACATAGAAATGAGGATGAACAATCTATTGCATCTGCTGAACCAAATTAAGTCCTATTCTATTCTTATTTTTGGCCTATTCCATTCCTTAGGAATAACTCTTCTATTCCTTGTCCATTCCATTTCATGAACCAAACACCCACCATTAGAATGCTTAAGTATGATATTTGAGGGACTTTATTGAAGTGAAATCTGACGTGATTCTTGTAAAACAGATGATTCATCAGGATTCGTTTATTTACTTTTTTTTACTGATTAAAACAATGAACTATTTTATGGATATTTCTTTGACTCGGTATTTTCTTCCAAGCACAGGCCTGAGATGTTCAATGGTCTACTTCAGAGACTACAAACTGTTGAGTCCAACCGATCAAAGTCAGACAAGTTGTTATCAATAAGCAACGTGTTGGATAAGTTATTCATGAATATAAAGAAGGCAACGAGCAGGGAACTTCTAAATAAGCATCAGCTTCTTGGAGCTCTGGCCGATCCTGGGCCATGTAGCTTGAATTCTTGCAACAGTTTTGGAGCTGGAAGGGATGCCTGTTGGATTCCTGTTGATGTATTCATGGAGATTACAATGGATGGGAAGCATCTATATGCTATATCTTCTGTTGAGGTTCTTATAGGTATTATAGTATTTGTTCTTTTTCCCCCCTTCAATTTGCCTTATGTTATTTTTCTTCATATGGATTCATGCTTTCATAAGTTCACTTACATTCCATTTTTAAACAGAATTGACCAAAACACTCCAAGTAATTAATCAGGCAAGCTGGCAAGAGACATTTCAAGCTCTTTGGGTTTCAGCTCTTCGACTTGTGCAACGAGTTAGGCGATTTTTTTAAATTTGTTTGCATCTTCTGCAGAAATTTAATTAAACAATTACATTTGAAACCTTACATTATCCTTGTCAACATTAGGATCGTGAACCCCAGGAAGGGCCAGTCCCACACCTAGATGCACGACTTTGCATGCTACTTTCACTTGTCCCTTTGGCTATCCTTTCAGTTGTGAAGGATGATCGTGATACACCTATTCCTGTCAGCAGTAGTCCTTTGAGAAGCAGCCCACATGGACATGAAGGGAATAACTTTGCTTCTAGAAGACATGGACTGATATCTTCACTTAAGACTCTGGGACAATTTTCAGCACTTCTCTCACCTCCTCCATCAGTTGTCAACGCAGCTAATAATGCTGCCACAAAAGCAGCCATCTTTGTTTCTAATTTCAAGGCTGGGAATAACAACCTAAATGTTGGTCGCAATGATACTTCTATAAGAGCAGGTATGTTTGCCTTAAAGAAACATTTCAAAACATTATCATATGAATTACAAGACTTAATGTCACATCATAGGAACAAATTCTGGATCTATTTCTTGGCTTTTTTCTGATTACCACATGGTGTTGTGTCCCTTTTGTTTCATTTCAAACTTAAGGATGAACTCACTAGACATGGTAGTTTTATTTCAAACTTACCACATTAAGTGTCAGCTCCAATTCCATTTCTCTTTCACATTAGTTATGGATGAAATCATTGGACACGCTCAAGATGCGATACCACGGTGTCTGTTTTTTGTATATAATATTAGTTTGATCGATAAGACACATGCAAGAAAAAGTAAATGCTAAATTTGAATTTTAGATGGAAAGACTAAAGTAAAATGTTTTGAACTTAGCAGAGTAAAAAGTTTAATAGTAGTAGATATAACATGACAATTTGTTAAAATAGGAGACAATGATTTACCTATAATTAAGAGTTTTAAGAATCTAGGTTTGGTTTTGCAAAGGGATGGAGGGGTTGACATAAATATTTATACATAAGATATAAACAGGATAATTGAAATGGAGGTGAGCGTAATATATTTTTTGTGATTATAAGGCATTCTAAAATTTAAATGGAAGTTTTACAAAACAGTAGATAGACTTGCTTTATTATATAGAGTTAAATCAGAGGTTATGATTGAGTATGAGCGGAATTTGAAAGTTGCAGAAATGAGAATGTTAAGGTGGATGTGCAAATATATAAGAATGGACAAAATAAAAAATGAGAATATTAAATAGAAAATCGGGGTTGTGCATTTAAAATGGTATGGATATAAACTTAGGTGACGGATAAATATCCTAGTTAGATGATATGAGACTATGACAAATATTGCATCAGTCGAGAAAGAGGGAGACCATATAGGCTTAATTAGTAATGATAAAATCGGATAAAATTCATTTGAATATAATTGATGATATAATAGGGGATCGAGCCTAATGACGTTGAAGGATTTATATAGCCGACTCTACTTAATGGGATAAAGGATTGATTGTTGTTGCCATAGTAATTCTCGTACATGTTTCAAACATAACATACCACTATGTTAAAAGATGCTCGCATGCTTGTCTAGGTGCTCGTGTGCTTTGCCTAGGTGCCCAAGGAGGTGTGATGAGGCCAAAGAGCATGCTTTTTCTTGATTGGGCCTAGTGCCCAAGATTTTGACTTGCTTTAAATAAGCCCTTGAAACTGATAAAATTCTCTAGGTCATAGCTTTTGCCAACAAGTTTTTGTTCTGAGTGAATCACCCTCTTAAGAGTGAACTTTGAAGTACAATAAAATAAAAGGAAAAAAGAAATTTTAACCCTCTGTTTACTTGGAAGGAGGGAAATAAAAACCGTAGAAAGATTTTCACTGTCCTTTCTTCTATTTACCTAATGGGCAGACTAATTTAGGAATCCGTCTACGACCTTTTTTTTTTTTTTTTTTCATTTTTTTGTCCATCCAAATCAGACGGAAAACAATTTTCTTTCTCCCAACTTGCATATGCCTCATGTGGCCATTGACCCCACGCAACTATAGACCCATGTGGTCGTGGGTGATGATCCCATATGGCTGTAGGTGGCTACCTTGTGCGGCTTGTCGACCCTGCGTGGTTGCGGGCGACGACCGTGAGCAGCAACCCTGTGTGAGGACGCCTTGTGTGACCATTGAGGTTTCCTTCATTTCATTTTTTCCTGGGAGATTATTTTCTTTTCTTTATAGATTTTTTCTTTTAGCTTTCCATAGAGATTATTTTCTTTTCTCTTTCCTTTCCCTAGAGATTTTTTTCTTCGCTTTGAATTCCTTTCCTTCACTATTCTATCTTTCAGAATAAATAGAGGGTAAAAGTTTCAAAGAACCATAGTTATATGGGTTGACCAGTCTTTGCTTGCACCTAATGTTTAAAATCTTGTAATATGTGATCGACATTGGTGAAATTTATCGTTTTGCTTGCCGATAGGCATGACACCAACACTGGTGTGATCGCGTGCAACCTCAAGCGAGATCCTGCGGTCGCCGAGGCCTATGATTGCATGGGGCCTCGCGAGGCCTAGGGCCATGAAAGGTCTTGCGTGAGGCTCGTGATTGCACGAGGCCTTGTGAGAGGCCGCTGGGTTTTGTTTTTTCAATTTTTATTTTTTACTAGTTAATTTCTTTTCTTATTTATTTATTTAATGATTAATTTTATCTGTCATGCCCCTGAGGTATATTTGTTAGCCAAATCAGACGGTACCTCCCTGTGTCAATATAAGACACAACATGATATAGGGTCAAATAGCTGCCAACAAACACAAGCCATATGCAATAATACAACAAAATTGTCAAGTGTAAACCTATATAAATATCAAATGTGCGTACCGATATGACTTTGACACAACAAGTAAACATAATCGAAAGCAGGAGGCAAAACAAAAACTAATACTACAAGTCACATATTATAGCAACACAAATTTGAAACTAAAGTGCTTAATACAAAAGAAATAAAGACCGAAAGCTCTCGATGTAAGGTGGGACCAACAGACAGGACCTTTGAGCATCATACTATATTATGTACCTGCTACTTGGAGGAGAAAAGAAAGTAAATGGCGTAGTGAGTACTAGTATTCAGTAGGTATAAGAAAGATAGTGCATAAACTAAGTGTAAGGAGATTAAAAAAGTAATACAATCTCAAAGGTAATACTTACTAACTAAAGTAAGAGTATGAAAATAACAAAATGCATATACCTGATCAGTTGAGTGTAATACAATAAAAAACGGTAAGTAAAAATCAATGACGGTACTATCCATAACAGCATGTACAAACATATAACAACATATAACAACCCTGTAACAAACATATCACAAGCATATACATGGTCACTGTCTATAGGCGAATCCAGCTACCACTAACTCCAAGTGGGTAAATAGGACAAGTAGCTATCTAGCCATGGATTGCATGTGAATCCGGCTACCACTAATTTCGAGTAGACAGTCCAAGTGTATAATAATCACTGTCTATGTGAAGACCCGCTCCACCATGAATGGGAGCAATCGCTCTACCACGCATGGGATCCTTGGCCGATAAGATGGATATAATGCTATGACAAGCAAGTAGTAAACAATCACATTCATAGGTGTAAACCATCTCTATGTAATAGTAAAACGATCATATCCAAAAGTATGAGCAGTCATAGTATATAATAAAAAACCGATATACATGATACTAAGTAGAGTTAAGATAATTAAATTAACTGTATAATTAGAACTCATGCACTAAGATCAAAGAACTGTGGAGGTCAAAGGAGGAACTAACCTAATATGTAGAACGTGCTGACTCTTCACGTCTGAGAGTTTGTCTCGAATCAGAATCCTATAAATATAGAATACGAAGCATAACTAAGTTATACCGTAAATCTGGTAACAGAATCAAATAGATTTATTAACCCGTTGATTAACCCATTAGCTACTTTTCAATGGATTATTAATTAATCACATTAACAAATTCTCTACTAATCTATTTGTTAATCAACGTATAAGTCAATCGATATTAATTAATTGAACTAGTTAGTTACCTAAGTAAACTAATATCCAATTAAACTTAATTAATCGTTTACATTATTGAATCAGGTTAATTAATCCATCTACTTAATTAATCAACTAATTAACTTATTAATTAATGTGTCAATTAATCAAGTCATTAATTATTAACCAACATCTCATTCACAACATTTATCTCCCTTTCTTCGGCGCAGTGGGTCATGGTCACGGAGGCTAATTGCGGCACGGAAGACGCAGGCAGAGAGGAAGATGATCAGCTACTACAATCAATGGCTTTGTCGTAGGTGACTGGCGATTGATGACAATCGCCGACCGTAGCGGCAACCAACAACAGTGGCATCTGCTGTCGTCGTGTCTGGCGCGTGCAGCTGAGGATGTGCGACTACCCCCGGCTGTTTAACTGTGCATAATGATGGTATTACATCATTGAGTGGTGGAGGTTCGGTCTTCGACGAGTAAAAGCAGCGTAATGATTAATCTAATTCTTTCTGAATATTTAAATCTATTATATATATATATGTATATTTATTTAATTATCATATTTAACACTATCCGAAGGGGAATCTTGGTGCAACGGTAAAATTACTGTCTTGTGACCTAGAGGTTATGGGTTCGAGTTTTAAAAATAGCCTTTTGCAAAGCAGGGTACGACTGCGTATAATATACCCTTCCCTGGTACTTCGAATGATGGGAGCTTCACGCACCAGACTGCCTTTTTTATTTATTGAACACTATCCCTGTTTAATTCTTTCTCCATCGCAAGGTCTTGTGTGAGGCTTGGGGTCGTGTGAGGTCCTATGCAAAGTTTGTGGCTGCACGAGGCCCTGTGAGATGCCACTGCTTTTTTTAATTTTTATTTTTTTCTTTATTTTTTAAAACTCTTCTCTTATTTATTTTTTAATGATTAATTCTTTCTCCTCTTTCCCCTATGTTGATTTCTTTTTTTTTTATTGCTTTCCTTTTAAACATATGGAAAAAAATATTTTCCCC
>JBAMHZ010286589.1:0-13265 GCA_037177395.1 Alpinia galanga | reverse complement strand
GGGTGTAAAATTCAGAAATTATCGCCATCATATTTTTCAAATTGTAAGAGCAGGAGGCCCGTAGGCTTGCTTATTCAGCTAGTCATTTATGGAAGAACAATGGAATTATCCTATTGCACTCACTTTGCAAAGAAAGGATTGGACATTGATGTTTAAGGTTTGTCTTTTTATATTTTGTTAATTCTTAGCAGTCTGCTGGTTGTTGATGTAACAATAAATATATATATATATATTAGTGGCTCTTTATCGTTGCCTCTATGTATCAAGGGGTAAATCAGGAATCCAGGGTTGCTAACATAGAAATGCGAAGTCATCGGTAGTATGGTGATGAAATATAGGAATCGATCCTTTGCTTTTTTTCGACTTTAACACAGCTACTCTAACCGTCCGAGCAAACCATGGAGGCTGTTGATGTAACAATAAAGCTTTTGGGTTGTGCTGCAGGGCTTTGTTTGCACCACAGATAACATATAAATTAGGCATTCGTGATGTTAGGGCTTTGTCTGCAGAATTTGATTAGGACATGCTAAAAATTTTATTAGATTCTGGGGGTTTGATCCATCTGCGAACGTTTCTTCATATTCCTTAATGATGGGTGCCTAGTTGAACTTAATTAATCATGGTAGAAGTTTACATTTTGGGGTGTACTCGCTCTACGTTGCTCATTGCAAATTCATCTGCCAAGTGCTTTTTTTTTTATTTGGAAGAAACAAAGGCCAAAATGTACCTATTGTGAATAGAGGAAAACGAAAGGAACAATCTTCTTTTAAATTATTTTTAGCTGAAGACTTGGAGGTGCTGAATTTTATTTTGCTACGGTGTAACTTTAGTTTTTGGAGGTGGACCAAGTTTGAAAGAAAGCCAATAAAGAGATTTAACACAGGAACTTAAACTGCTCAACTTTGAATGAAAGATAATCGCAAGGATTATTGAAACCACTTCACTGCCACAATTTAAAAAACAAGCCTTAATATATCTCGCAAACTAACTTCTTTTCATAATAAACCTCAATGTGGAATATAGTTGGAGTGAGATCGGTGGAATATGAAGCTTTAAGTCATTGATCAGAAACAATGGATGAGAACAGAGGTGCTACAGACCTATTTTCAATATTATCAGCAGAAATAATGAAATGAAGGATGAGAAAAAGGCTGTCTCCAAGTCAGTAGCAGCCGAGATAAACTAACCACAATAAATTATGATGAATAAATGGGTGGGCTAACAACTCTATTGATCCAGATCAAGGAACTCCATTCTCTTTCTCATGGAGCCTTTCAGATCAGTAGCATCCCTTTCTGCCTTTTGAGCCTGCAAAAAGTACAAAAAAAAGAAAAGCAGCCATCAACAAGAGGTTTAGTGGTTATTCTAGCAAAGTTCGCGGCAATTTACTTCAATGATGGATAACAACGATTGCAAAACTAATAACCTCACGACAAGCGCTAAGGACAAGTTACTTCGACATGAGATCACACACCTACTAAACGAAGGTTCTTCGGCAGCATTAACAGTTTCTTTTATGAGGAATACATTGGAGAAAACTCATGTTACAACAGAAAGACATTATGATAAAAATTAATCTCATGTGACATGAGTTCTGATCTAACAGTTGCCAAGCTTTGGGAAGAAATAGTTGAGCTGAGATCAATTATACCTATTTTCAAGGATCAAATTTTACCTTACAAGTTTGTTTTTTTATTATTATCAAATAATTGCATTTTTACACTCAGGTGGGAAATAAGCTATTTCGTAACTCCAATTCCAATACTGGAATGGTATCCTATTCCAAGAGCTACAGCTCTGGCAAAACTTGTGATCCATGATAAAATTTTAGACAGAGCAAGTCACATCTTGGAAAGTTTTAACTTGTAAAGACAATGTTTTCCCTAATCCCTGAAGCACAAGTTTATGGGAGTACGGTAAAATTATCCTGGACGCTATAAGTATGATGTCGACATTAACCTTCTAGAGTAATTTTAAACTACATATATAAACAAAAGATACAAGAAACAAAAAGATACTATAAATTCACGATCACAGAAACTCCTAATACCAACAAGAGTACACTAGAGCTCATGTAATCTAAAGCTTCCAACTGCATACCCAGCAATGCAAGATCTACTTTGAGGAAAGAACACAGATATTTTCATGAAAAGCATAATAGGAAATTTAATCAGACACAAATATATCTAAGATGAAAAATGGAACAACCAGAGAGTTGCTGTAGTTCAAAATAGTAAGCAGTCACTTGTAACTATCAATACAAATTCTTCTCAAAGTTATTGCCCAACCATAAGGGAACTTCATTAGAATCATGAGCCAAAAGAGAAATTTTCTAATAAAAAATGGGAATTTCTTCATCAAAATACAAACTTCCATAAATAGAAATATATAGTACATATTTGAAATTGAACTTGCAATGACCTTTTTTGAGATTCATTTCCTAGCTAATGTAGGTTACTTAGTATCAATGCCATGAGAAAAGCATCTGAGTATGAGAATACTACAATAATTAGCTCTGGAATAAACAACCACATTAGAATACTGAAATTGAAGCATTTAACCAAACCATGCTATTGCGACAACTGAAAGATAAAGTAAACAGAAGAAAAGGACAAAGCAATGCTTGAAAACCCCAATAAAAATAGAGCAATAACAAATGGAGAAGCACCTAAAACAACACATATTACAATTTAAAAGATAATGAGACTTGAATCCCTGCGTGGTGGATTCATGCATCAAGAGTTTTGAATGAAATGGATCGGTATAAGTTTGTCCTTACCCTTCTAATTTCTGGTATTGAAACACAAACCATATGAGTGGGAAGCTCCTCTTTCTCTGAGTCCTTATTGAAAAGAAAACAAAATGTGATCAACATTCAATGGCCAAACATGTTAAAATAATTAGGTATCAACTAGATCACTACCAGCTCTCCTATTAAAACAACATTCTCTCCACGAATCACATAGAGTCCAAGCGGAATATCACAATATAGGTCTCCAACAATTACTCGTTCACAAGCACCTTCAAGAACTACATTCGCTGCAAACATGAAGATAGTCGTTAATCAGCACATCACTGCAGCTTGTGGGTGTTAATTTAGCACATACTTAAATAAGGATAGATGGATACCAAACTGGTCAAAAGAACGAAGAATACCCAGAAGCTTTCGCCCATCTCTTAACAATACAAGGAGTTTTTCTGTGAAAAAAAAAAAACATTCAGAAATTTATATTTAGTTTTTCTGTGAAAAAAACATTCAGAAATTTATATTTAGTTTAGTGCCCCAATTGTTTGAACTAAGATTAAAAGAACACAAAAAACACTATCTTCCAGCAAGCAACAATCAACGCTACAGACTAGGCACTACATAACAATCATTTTTCTTATGTCATCTGAAATAAGAAAGCTTTGCTTAAGTCACCTCCTATGACATTCAATAACAATAAGCACACAACAAATTTGGCATCCAAGTAAGAACTCAATCAGCCAAGCAAACCATAGAATTGTATCAAGGTGCTTGAAGTGGTCTTATTACTACATGGTTGCAGGTGTAAACTGGAGCCCCCTAAACGTATTATTATAACATTTTCGACAAATGTTTTAACTGTCAATCTAGCAAAGAAACTGGATTACTTCATATTATTACCAAAACTAGAGTTCATTTGGATGAGTATTCTGCCGAATAAAGAATTCTTTCAATTTTATATCGACTAAATGATTGCATCTCCCTTTCGAGGTTTCCTTCTTCTTCTTTTTTTTTTTTTTGGCAAAACAATAACATTCAAGTTTAACAAATATTCTACTGCTAGTTGCAACTTAGGTTGGTTAACAACTAAACAATCATACGACAGTGCCATTTTCCAATTATTCACCCAACAATTCCTAAGCCAACTTCTCATCCTAAAGTGCACTACTTGAGCAGCTAATCCACTGAATGATCAAGTTCACTCTTCGAGTTGAAATTCAAATAAGTTTGTTCATTGAAAAGATTATTTGCAAATCCATTTAACGACAACAAAACTATCGCATGGATCCTCAGAATGGCAAGTTATACGAAATAATAAAAATAAAAAAACACATCGAACAAAGCCTCATTGATACAACTTTCATAACATGCCTTGATATACAATCATGCAGAGCAGAGCTTACATATTAGTCTATTCATTAGATCATACGGAACATAGTTTGAACGCCTTAGCCCTCACACTTTTGTGAAGGATAGCACACTATTTCACATTGGAGAAACACTAAAAAGCAGTGTCTAGACAACAACGAAAAAAATAAAAGACTAACTCACTGTCAAGATAGCTTGCGAGAGAGGTAGAGAGGAAGATATCTTCCGGCCCCGCCCACGACATTGCGCCCCAACCCTTCCGGCTCGCTCAAAAGCTTCCGCAAATAGCATCAGCAGCCCGTATTCTCAACTGCCTCACCACTATCCTTCTCGCGCACCTGGTCCCTCCCCACAAATGTCAGTAAAACCCCACCTTCCGAAACCCAACGGCGGGAATCGCAACTTCGGCCAAATCGCGATTCCCAACCACCGAGAAATCAGAACCCTAGCCGGGGCCACGAAGTCTTCTTTCTCTCTCGGAAGAAGAGATCGATCGAATTGAGACAGGACAGTGGCACGGCACGCAACGACGCCGAATTAGGCCGCTCCTCGACTGAACTCTCCTAATCAGCGGATCTGGCATTGCGATCCGAGTAAAAGACGGAGATTTGACGTCCCATCGAGAGCCGAAAGCCGAGCTACAGTTGACAAACTCCCATCAGTACACCAAGCAGGCATGACTAGATGGGAATCACGGGACAGCATCCGCCGAGCAGGAAATCCAATGAAAGGGGATCAGAACCGTCGATTTGAGCCAGGAAGAACAAAATTGGCCGGTTAGTCGCGACTAATGGAATACGCTAACCAAAAAGTTCCTGCGACACATCTTATACTGTTCCATTGATATCCTGCCACGTAGCCCAGTATTTTTCCACGTGTTAAAAGCAGGGGAGACCCAGTTATTTTGGGAACAAGTGTCCCCGTATCGCTGAATGCCAGTCACATTTTTCGCTTTCTGGGGTATTTAATCTGTAGATGAATACCCTGTTGCATTTCATTAAGTTGCTACTTCACCGGAAATTTTTGTTGATCAGATTGATGTTTTGCTCAAAACCACGCGAGTATTCATCTATTACGCTCACCAAGAAATAAGGGATGAGTTTTTTTCAGGAGAATGTGTCTTTGAGAGTCGGCATATTCGGTAATAGACATTGAAGCCTCGGCTAGGGTTACTTGTTACTGGCGCATGGCATTCGATCGCGTCTCCAACTTCGGAGGAGTGTATGCAAATCTGCACACTCCGGCAGTCCTTATTGGCGGAGCTTTCGTTCTTATTGCACTGGTGCTGTCGACAATACTCATCCTGCAACACCTGCAATCGTATTCAAAACCTGCAGTAAGTTATGTGTATGTTTTTATGCCATTGTGCATGTTTCTGTACAACAACACATATACGCACTTGTTTTTTATGATGATAATGAGATCCATTGTACTCCATTTTCTATATATATATATTCTTTGAAGAATGTATATTGAATCATGTAAGTTTAGTTGGGAGGTTGAACATTCCATAATCATACTTGTGCACTGAGGGTTTGGATGGAGCATGACAACCTCAAAAGATATCAATCTTTTAGCAATAAACAAGTCATGTGAGTAATTACAAATGGATAGCTTTTGGAATATATGCAAAAGTTACTCCTCAAAAGATACCAATTTTTTTAGCAATAAGCAATCGATCCGAGCTAGAAAGGAGCAGAGATGCCAATGATTTTGCAAACAGGGAATTGACTGCAAATGAATAGTTCATAGAAATATTGCCTGTCACAACATGCTTCGATAGAGTTGACCATTAATTTGTCAGACCCAACTATTGACCTAAAAATATTAAGCCCATGTTAATTGTATCTTGTCCATGTAAGCTTATAAATTCTCATCATTATCCAACAATATGTATTACATGGGAGTAAGGTGTCACATTGCTAGCCTTCGAAATAGTTACACTTTTCTTTGTTTCAGGTTTCAATTTTCGTTTTCTTGAAAATACTGTTCTTTTTTCCCTCTTCTTAGTAACACTTAACCTAGCTGGTAGCCTAATAAATTTCAGTCCCGTTAGTAGTAATGAAGCTTTCAGGCTTGTAGTTATATGTTTGTGCATAAAATGTATTTTTTTTTTGACGGGCTAAAAGTTTCAAGAAAGATTTGATTAACAGTTGGTTGTGGAGTATATTAAAATTGGCAAGTGCCTTAAAGAATGAATGTTTTCCTTCAAGACATTTGAGATCAATGTTTCATTATGTATGTTCAAGAACTTATTTCATGCAATTGAATGCTCTCTCTTCCTTGACATTTAGCGTTATTGTTTTCTGTTTTTAATTCGAATGTACACTTAGAATTGCCAACCTTTTATGCCTTGACCTTTGCACTTTCGTCGAATTTTTTTTTCCCCAAAAAAAAGATAAATTAGCCTATGTTTTTGCATTTGATATTTCTAGGAACAGAAATGGATCATTGGTATCTTGTTCATGATTCCTGTATATGCCACTGAATCTGTAAGTGTTTCTCTTTGCATATCTCTGGTCTGTTGAAGTGCATTGCCTGATTATATGTGGCTATATGTTTGTTTTGCCTGTTATCTGATCTTCAATCAGACATATTATCATCCACCTGTTATATAGACTCCTCTGTTCATCAACATGTATTCTATTAAAATCACTGAGTATACAGAGAAACAATGGTGGCAACTTGCAGTCAGTCTAAGCAGTAGCATGTGGTGAAGAATATACAAATTCATCTTTTAAGCATCTTGTTCAACACAGAATAGTAAAAGACTTTAAAATAGACAGATGACTTGATCGTAGCAACAAGTCATAGTTTTTTTACTTGTAAACTTCATGCGCATTTGGCTTGTCGTCAACATCACTATTATTTGGATTGTCTTGCAATCTCTCTCTTATTTTGATGACATCAAATTGATCCAAGAATGTTCCAAATGGAAGATATAGATGACTACTAATGGGACACCTCGACTTTGTTGCACATGATTAGTTGTGAGCTAATAGACAAAACATATTTTTGCCTGATGATTAAGTTTAAATGAGTTAGTTACTATTAAGTTCGACTTAAAGCATATTTTTGCCATTAATGGGTTGATTACCTGATCAAACAATTTGTTTGTCTTGTGATTCTAGTTTAATCTCACTAAAAGAGGATTGCAGTTAAGTTAAGACATTTAGGAATGTGCATGAATTCCACAAGCCTAGGAATTGTGTTATTTGAACTCGTCTTTCCTCACACTCATGCTTATGTGACTTGTCTTTCTTCTCTTTCATACCCGTCCGAGTAACATAGGTCCTAAGCTTGGTGAGTTTTATCCAATTAGAGGGTATTATCTGTGACGGCAGGGCCACTATTGAGCCTTTACATTGTAAGGTTGATTCTTGTCAAAGATTTATACATCTAGCTTTGACACAGGATATTTAGCCTTCAATGGTGGAAATATGACACTCCAATTTAGTCCTTCATTTGATGTTGCAAGCTAATTAAAGGATGATATAAGGCTAAATTCAATTAACATGGGATTCAGTTTTTTTCTCTAGTGGTTTGGGTCTATCTAATTAATAACCAAGTTACTCATTTGAGCATATTGTACGTACCATTACTACACGTGTCCCTTTTGTTGCTTATTGAGCTGCAAGGTGATGTGTCTACAAGCAGTTTGTCCATTTTACAGACATCAAAGAGCTTTATGCCATCTCTGTTGCTTCACTTTCTTACATAACATAGACACACTGTCTGTTTTCCAGATAATATCACTTTGGAATGCTAAGTTTTCAATAGTTTGTGACATCTCGAGGAATTGCTATGAAGCATTTGCCTTGTATTCTTTCTGGCACTACTTGGTTGCATGTCTTGGTAAGGTTCCTTCTACTTTGTTATTTTCTGGTTCTTAATTAGTTTATTCAGCCAAAAAAGCTAGAAACCATGAAAATTATTCTCGATTTTAAAACGCAGAGTAATTACAATAACGTGGAAATATATGATCTTCTGTTATTCTAATATTGTAGCCATTCCAAATGTCTTGTATTCTTGCATTTTTGGTTCACAATTTTATTCTGTGATACAATATTGGCCATCATGGTCAGAACATCTTCAAATATTCATGGCGAGGCAAGAAGACAAATCCTCATTGGATCATCACTGGAATATTGCCAAAATCTGAAATTGGATTTGGCTTTGCGAACTGAACCAAATTGAACAGACCAGATTGATTAGGCATTAGATAAGACTATAGAAATACCATGTCATATTTCTCTCTGCTCAATATCACACATATATAGATGTATATTAAATAAGTGATGACTGTATTTTCCTTTTTCCCCTTAGGTGGTGGAAAAAGGGTGGTTGAACTATTGGACAATGCAGCCAGAAAAGAGATTTCCGAGAAACTACTTGAGGAAGAAGATAAAGAAGCTCAACGCCAGTATTCACTTGGTGATTTTGTGTTTCGCCCAACTGTGTATGGCAAATATTTATACACAATAACAAAGTTTGGTGTTGTTCAATATGTAAGTTAATGCAATTGCATGCTCTGACTACTTACGATGGCATCTAAATGTGCAAGTACTTGCAGATGATACTGAAGACGCTGTGCGCCTTCTTGGCATTGCTTCTGGAGATTTTCGGAGTATATGGAGATGGAGAATTCAAGTGGTACTATGGGTATGACTCATGTTGGAAGAGCTTTCTTATTTTTTCCTTGCCTAATCGCCCTCCAATGCTTGGCAATTTATCAAGCCTTTTACTTGTTCTCGCAACAGGATGATGCATCATTTCACCTGCTAATCGATATGCTTGCAGATACCCATACATTGCAATTGTAATCAATTTTAGTCAAATGTGGGCTCTTTACTGCCTCATCAAGTTCTACAATGCCACACATCATAGATTGCAAGCTATTAAGCCATTATCAAAGTTCATAAGTTTTAAAGCCATTGTGTTTGCGACTTGGTGGCAAGGGGTCGGCATCGCTTTGATATGTTACTTTGACATTCTGCCAAAGCAAGAAAAAGTTCAAAATGTTCTCCAGGATTTTCTTATCTGTATAGAAGTGAGTTCTGAAGCTGCAAATTGTTTTTTTTTTTTTTCATTTTCATTTTCTTGATGAGATGAAGGTCCTCTATATGCATTACATTTCGTTGTTCTCTGCTCGTCAACTCGAAACAAAAGTTCGAATCTCTTTTTTGCAGATGGCCGCTGCAGCAGTTGCCCATGTATATGTTTTCTCTGCAAAAACTTACAAATACCTGCCAGTTTCTGAACATTGCAGATTCGCGTCTGTAGATTCTAAGACTAAAATTACGGTAGATAAGAATGGATCATCTGCAGTTGAGCAGAAGGAAGGACAGGCAGTATCTCCTCGAACGCGAATCGCCAAGAGTGTTCAGGACGTTGTTCTAGGAGGTGGTGAGCATGTGAGTTCTTCAATCCTATAGCAGTGAGTTGTCTGCATAAAATTATCAACGGAGGTCTTTTATCTGATTTGGCATTGTTTCTTCTCCAAAAGAATCCGCTCGCTGCTATAGCTTTCGACTCTTTTGCAGCAAGAAATGAGATGTTAGCTTCTGCGCAGGTGGTGAAGGATGTAGCATCAATCATATCGCGAGCAATGGAACCAGTAGAGAAAAGTGTCAACAAGATACAAGAGTCCTTGCATCACATTTCGTTGGGATCTCCCAGGCAAAAGAAACCTGAAATTGAAGCGAATGTGCATGTTACAGAGATTGTCGAGGGGGAGAAGTCCATCATCGTCACGGAGATGAAAGTTGAATGTGTAATACAGGAGGCTCATGCTCGCTAGATTCAAGACAGTAAGTAGATGTCTTTTTCATGATTTTTCCTTCTTTAAAAGCTTTTTGATCTGTTAGGTGGAACTGTTTAGAAGTCGAGAAGATGATAATTTTGCAAGCTGGCAATTTTGTTTCAGGATTAAGCAGATTGCAAGCCAATTACATTTCCTGAGAAATCCTATTCCAATAACTGGGATGCTAGTTTAATTAAATTAAATTTTATTAGTTAAATTATTTTTTATGGTTAGTTGACTTGCGATGTTTTTTTTTTAAATAACAATTATAGGAGCATAATGAACATTTTTTTTTGTGCTTACAAATTATAAAGATTGATGTTCCAGCAGCCTTCCGGTATGGTTACCGCCAACTATATGGACACGCTATTAGGCACACGGCGTCCCGTGACGCCGGGTCCCGAACTCGGTGCCAGCAACTCGTAGGGCAGCACTCCGGCCCCGCACCGATTCCGCTGATTCGTGTCCGCGTTCCGCCTCTCGATCTCATTCTGCGCGGCCGCCACCTCCGCTGCGAACGCCCTATAGGCCGCCGCGGCCTCCTCGTCCGCCGTCCACGGGGCGGTGCCGTCCCTCGTCTCCCCAAGGTACTCCTCCGTTGAGTGCGTCGAAAGCGTGTCGACCACGGCCATGAACCTTGTCGCCTGCAATACGCTGGGCAGGGCAGAGAGGAAGAAGCAGTGCGGGTCTGTGAGGAAGGCTCTGTATTCGTCTGCGTCGCGCTCGAGGTCGGGGATGAGTCGCCGCATCAGCGGAGGTCGACCGGGTACGTAGCTGCCGAGGGGATACTGGCCGAAGTTTAGGGACGCGTGCTGGGCGGATGCGAGCCAGAAGAGGGTGGTGAGCAAGGAGACGAGGTCGGCCTGGGTGTCTAGCCGCGGCCACCACGAGGCCTGGCAGTGGTCTCCGTGACCCACGTTGACGCACTCATGGTACTACGCCTGGAGTTCCGAGTCGGAGCGGACTCGGCTGGGGTCCGAATCCGGGTAGCAGATCCGGACGTAGGAGTAGACGAAGCGGGCGATGGCGGACCAGAGGAGGAGGGCGTCGTCGGCGTAGGGATAATCCGGGAGGATGAGGCGGAGGCCGTGCGGCTGCGTGGGGTCTGCCACTGCCATGCCCCTGAAATGTCGCGCAAATGCTTGTCAAAAGTCCCGATCGAAAAATACATAAATAATTCTGGCGAGGTAGTAGTACAGTGAGGACGTACCTTCGGTTGAGATCAACCGGTAACCCTTCAAGGTCAAAACCCCAAAGGTTCTTGTAGCAGGCGGCGCTCATCTCCATGCCTATGGGGCCGGGAGTGAAGCAGGACTCTATGATGCCGTCGGCATTGATCAGGCTCTGCCGCGCCAGCGCGTTGATATCCAACGTGTACCGCGTGTGCGGATGCAGAAGCTTGAACACCGGGTGCATCACGCTCAGCTGCCGATGCGCTGCGATTATGAAAGGCTCCATCGCGGCGTGCGCCCTCAACCTGGACCATGAATAGGAATCACTTCTGTTAAATGTGATGCTGCTGCATGTTTGAGTAATTAAGTTGGCAGGCATACCAGTGGTTGACCAGTTGATGAACACCAGCGTCGTTGGAGCAGATGTGGGCCTTCCCAAGCATCCATAGCCAGTTGGTAGTAGCGTCGCGTGGCGGCGTCAGCACCACGCTGGGACGGGATGCGCCTGGTTGCTGTGGAGGGAGTCCAAGCTCAATCGCGATCGGCTTCAGTGTTCCGATGGGAGTCAAAAAGAAGAGGGTCCTCGTCGCGTACGCTTTTCGGCCATCCATTACGTTGATTCTGTCGACGAATGGCAGGTATATATCGTAGAAGTCCAACATGAACATCTTCTCTTCCTCCACAGCCTTTTTTGCGTTAACAACAAGACAGTGTCGGCTGTGAGCAAAATGCTATGAAGGATGAACAGGTAATCGATTTTTTTTCACTTGTTGAACTGTCAACCCTTCGAGTTGACAGCTTATGTGGGCTTCTGTGATTGCAGATCCAGGTGGGCCATAAACTTCAGGGTCAAGCTTGCTTACTGGAGGGAATGTCTGTGCCATAAGATCCGTCCTTGTTATTGTTTGAGAGTCAGTTCAATACACAAGTGATGAAGTAACCCTACTTATGTGAGACTGAAGAGGGTAGCGAGATTACGTGAAGCCTTTCTATGCTGACAGGGTTGATCCCTGCAACTGCCTGCCGAGCAAATTCATCATCCCGGAGCCATGCAAACTTGTCCTCTAAAGGGTAAACAACATGAGCATCAGAACTGGTTCTTGCTCCATGATGAAACATACTGGTTTGGCATTTGAAAAATTCAATTCATACACCAAATCATTTTTCTATTTTGTTAAAGCTACTGATGAACAATCCTTAGATTGCCCATCTGATTGCAATTCACTTATTTTGAATTGATTTAACAGTACTTTGATCTTAAAAGTATAGTTCTGTGATTTCACTTACGTATAAGGATGCTTGGGGTGTCATATCGGAGCAGACCTTCACTTGATTCTTGTATCTTTTTAACAAATGGGAGCTTCTTGAAGAGATGTTCCTGGAGGCCAAGCTTCAGGATGAGGCCATCCTTGTAGAGGTTGTCAATGTGATGGAAGCCTTTGAAATCATGGTTATCAGCAGAGATGGATGCAATGAGTGATGGAATGAAGTTGTGCGGCACGGCTTTTAGCCTTCCAGCATTGAAAGCTCCCTGTTTTAGCTCATCAAATGCTTCATCGTGTGGCACGTAGATTGGATATGGCTTCTCAACTCGACTCTCAGCTAGCATGTCTGGGCCATGAGATGATTCATTGTAAGTTGTTTCCTAAGTAATGGTAAATGCAAAAATATCAAGGAATTATTCTTCTTGGACTTTACATTTTAATCTGAAGGAAGTGAATCAAATTGTTGTGACTGAATACCTGGTTTTGTGAATCTCGAGTTATAAAATTAACTGACTTAGGCATCCACATTAGTTGTTGCTTCCACTTCTACATGTCTGAAAGTGATGGTCGTTTCTAGATGCTATGCTCTTGCTTATAAAAAGATTGCTTTCTAAGACAATAATTTAGTCATTCATCCATGGTGGATCAAGTCAATAATCCATTTTTCAATAAGCTTCTCTAGCATTCCTAGAAACATCCTGAAGGATCTTGATTTGTTCTGTCATGCTGATCACCACACTCGATTGTAGGATAATTCTAGTGATAATAGCAGCCATTCCTGTCTTGTGGAATAATTTCCTGTTAATTGTAGAATAATTTATGGCAGAGAACTCACTTGTGTCAGTCGGCGAACGGCCAGTCCTGCATCACCTTGGATATGGGATCTTCTCACCTCCAAGTGTCGGCCTCGC
>JBAMHZ010286047.1:0-13267 GCA_037177395.1 Alpinia galanga | reverse complement strand
TAATTAATTTTTTAATTTTTCTATAATTATTTTATTTATTTTTAATATTAAAGTTAAATTTTTTACTTTTAATTTATCTATTTTATATTTACAAATTATCGAAACAGTATTGGCACACACGATACGGTACCAAAACTGTATCGTTCTAATCGCGGACCGAAACCTCGGCTCGGGTTGAGATTTTAAACCTTGCAAAGAACTCAATGGTACAATTGAATTGCGTTGATAAGTAACTATGAGTGGCATGTGTTATTAGAGCCATCAGGTCACGCATGAATTTTGTCAATTGAAATTCTTCATGTTGGTGATTCAAACTTTTGGGATTTGTGGAAATACAATGAAATATGATCAGTTTGTCCAACTTGACTCAAAGAACAGCCAAGTATTCTTGTGTCGAGTTGCCATCTTAAATTAAAAATATATCTAATGTATGTGGGTGATATTTTACTCATGTGAGTACATTGGCCTAAGACCATCCTAATTTCTTTGGAAGTAGAGAGAAGTATCACTAATGAGGTACTACTGTTAGTTCCATATCGTTGATAAGTCATGTAAACATAGTAAGGTCCAAACTCTGCATGCTAAAAAGACCCAATTTTCCTCACCTAATGGTATAATCACTTTAAATGCTTGGACTTAAATGAAGTTAGGATATGCCCTTCTAGGGATAATGAAACTGACTATCAAGTTGTAATGCAAATAACCTTGAATGTTGAATGTCGTGTTTCATGAGAGGACAAAACATATAGCAATTGATTGCTACTTCATAAAAAAAAGAGTGTTATCTAAGGGGATCATCATTTCTTTAGTTCTAATGATTAGATCTGTTGACCAAATTCTTAAGAGAGTCTATAGTTGAATATAGTTGTAATAAGTTGAATTTCTACAAAATATTGAGGAATTTAGGAGATCGGGGGCTGTATGTGTTGATTGGGGGTCCATTAGTAATATGTAAAATATAGGGGTCTGCATATAAATTTTTTTATACCCTTAATAATATCATCTGTCGGTAGAAAGGGTTTTCTTGGTGTCCCAAAATAATGTCCCCCAGTGCCCTTTTGAGCATGAATCTGATTGCAAATGATACATGTACTCCAAAGGACTTTGGAGATTGGAAACTATGGCTTGTTGTACTTGATCTTATAGAAATAAGAATGGATCTATTTACAAGACCATATAATTAATTGATCAAATTTTCTCTCCCTTTTGTTCATCTATTTATGATTTTTAAGAGCCATAATTGTTTTGCAATCAGGGTTCTAGTGGAGCTGGAGAGGGCTTTGAAGTCACAAAGTTTGGCCATGGCCGTGTTGCTTTGATTGGTTTCCCAAGGTTTACTATTTTTCTCTCTTTTAAGTTTCAACTTATGCCTATATTTTTATTGGTTACTGTGACATTTGTGTAGAGCTCAACAATTCATGTGGTTTAGTGACTTATCCTCCATCTTGGATGAATATTGTGAGAGAGGCAAATAAATTCTATTATTTTGAGATTCTTTTCAATGAGTTATACACTACTTTCATGCTTTTTCACTTTTTAATACATCAGTGTTCCTATTTGTACATGGGAAATCACAAACCTTATTTGTTTAAAATCTTCTATTTGCCAAGGTATGTACACTCCATCCATTTGTTGGATATTATCTGGATAGTTTGGAAATTAATTATTAATAAAAGTTGAACGCAGTTTTATGTTAGTGTAATTTGAATTTAATGGACTTATTTGGGGCGTTAAATTGGTTAATTGTGTGTGTGTTTGGGGGTGGGTGTGTGGTGCGGGTTGTGCAATTTAATCGCTTTGGAAGGAATTCAAGTGGAATTTTTTCAGTCTAAAAAATGGTTCAGTTTGGGCTCCATTTAGCTACATTTGGATTAGATCAAGGTTGAACCAAATATAAATTTGGTCCAGTCCAAGGAAGAAATTTTGTTTGGTTTTTAAGTTAGTGTTTTTCCATTCAGATGATTGGTAGATGTGTCAACTCCCTTCCTATCCCTCGTGTGACCTTTCCCTTGCCTGAAACCCTCTCCTTGGTTGCACCCATCCCTCTCCTCCTCACAATCTCTCCTCTACCTCACACAAGAGCTCTTTGCTTGCAAAAGCCTTCTCATCCCTAAGGAGCCGGCAGTTCATCTGATGGCAGCAAGCATAGAGGAACAGCGACAATGAAGAGATTCTCCTATTCATATCAAGGTGAAACTACTTTCTCTCCCCTTCTTTATCGATTTTAAAGCCCTAGGTTATAATAATGGGGTTTTCTTCTTCAAGATAGGATGTTATAGGTCTCAATTCCTATCTTGTTTGTTTGGGTGGCTTTTGGTTCTTTTAGGGCAGCAGTAATTGGGGAGATTTCAGTGGTTTCCTCCAAGCGCTGACACTCAATCATCCTTGTGGTAAGGACTTTACTGCTGCAATAATTGGTATATGGTTTAGAAATCATGTTTTGATATTAGCAATTCTGTTTTCTTGTACATTCGGACTTTAGTTTTGTTCAAGAATTGATCTTAGGGACTAATATTGCTATTTTTGAGGTACATCACTAAGGTGAGTGCGTCTTCTACTTGGATTCTTTTTACAATATCTTGTGCATGAATAAAATTGTTTGACTATTAATTTTAAATAATTAAATTGTAACTCTTAATGCAGTGACTTTTTTTAAAATCCCTTTTCAAGATATATGACAACATAATTATTCAAACCTAAGAGTTGCATCAATTTATTAATGCACTAGGATAATGTAAAAAAGAATCCAGGTAGACACAGGCACCCATCTTTGTGATGTTAAAAATTATGCTATTGGCCCCTAAGTCCTTACCAAAAGGATGAATTTCATCTATGCTTGGAGTAAACCCCTAAATTCTCCTCAATAGACAATTCCCTAAAAGGACCAAAGGCACCCAAGCAAAGGTGGTTAAACCTGGAAAATCCTATCTTGAAGAAAAAAAACCTGTAGGTGTGCCCTAGACCTTTAAAGTCCAAAAAGGAGAGAGAAAGGAGTTTCACCTTAATTTAAAGAGGAGAATCTCATCATTGTTGCAGTTTTCAATGCTTGCCACCACCAAGAGGGTTGCTGGGTCCTTAGGGATGAGAAGGCTCACAGGAGGAGAAAAAGAGAGTGTTCTTATGTGAGGAAGAGATTACAAGAAGGAAGGATGAGATGGAGGATCTCGGACGAATGAGAGGGCTTCATCAAGGGAAAGATCACATGAGCAAGATAGGGAAATGGGTCAGCACCTCGGGAAACTCCTAGTTAGCAATTAACTGGGTTAAATTTACATTTAGGTCAACCTTGATTTAGCACAAACAGAAAAATGGAGCCCTATTCAAAAGAAATTCGAGCCCAACTGCACACTCCACTTAGACTCCCCCATTAGTGTTCCTATTGACCCCCCTATTAAACGAAAACTCAAAATCCACCAAAATCAAATTAGATTTAGTTTTAATTAATAATTAATTTCAGAATATTACTGAGATGATTAGGTAGAAAAATAAAGTATTCTATAGTTGAAAACCAAATTCAAAACTTAAATGTCCTTAGTAATTTCAAAACTTGAAAATGGTGAATGGACATTAAAATCTCAGCAATGCCAATACTGGCAGTTTATGTACCTGGCTGATATATACCAAACTGACAAACTGTGAAATGCCATTTCTGGACTCATTTTTGGTCTAAATTACTTTGTGTTGGATTTTTATAACAAACACTTACTGCTGTAAATTTTCTAATGCAATTTATTGAAAGGTCACTTTACTTTGGTAAGCCCTTTGGGTAGCTAGTTAGTTATTGATTTAAATTTGACAGTGAACTCATTTTGGTCCAAATTACTTTGTGTTGGATTTTAAAAGTCCATACAACAGTTCACACTTTTCACATAATCAGCAAACATTTGATATTTTTTAATACAAATTATTTACTGGACATTTTACTAGAGTAACTTATTTTGATTTCTAATTAGTTATGCATTTAAATTTGGCAGTGTAGGGAAGTCTACACTTCTAACAATGTTGACTGGAACACATTCAGAAGCTGCATCCTATGAGTTCACAACTCTCACTTGCATACCAGGAATTATTCAGTACAATGATACCAAAATCCAACTTCTAGATCTTCCAGGAATCATTGAAGGGGCTTCAGAAGGCAAGGGACGTGGGAGGCAGGTCTAGTTACTCTTTCTCTTAATGTCAATTCTAATTATCTACCATTTGCATCCATTCCTTCTTTTTTCTCCCTACCTTTTGTTAAAATTTACAAATAGGGCTAGCCTTTCAAAGTTTTCCTGAGGAGATTTTGAAGTTTTATATGTACTCTTGAGTAGGCTGTTGCCTTTGGTTTCCCTCAAAAGAAGAGTGATCTATGGCTGGTGATGGTTCCAGTTATTTCAAAGTATTATGTTTTGTAATGAATTATGTATTAAAAGACAAGAAAGTTTGGTACTATATAAATCTGTTTTGTCTTTTGATTTATCATATTACTTTTGTCTTTTCCCATTAGTATGAAAGTAAATTAGTTAACATATGGTGATAAGTAGTTTTAAACCTAACATCTTCTGTAAGCATCGTTCTAATCTTCATGAAAGTACTTTTCATCTTGTTATCTAGCCTTCTTATAATAACAGCTTTTCTTGTAGCAAAAGGCGATTACGCTCGCCCCCAGCACCCCTCACAGCCGGTCCCACGGTGATAGTGAAGGGAGGTAAATCCACAGGGAAGCTATGTCTCTTGACCGGTTGACTGGTGCAGCGGAGGGTTTCTGAGCCCGGGTAGGGAGTTTAGACCCTCGCCGAGAATCGACCCTTGCACCTCTTGTAGCAAATCTACGCTGCGCTAGCCAACAGGCCATCTCGTGGGGGATACAATAATAGCTTTTCACTTTCACCTAGCATGTGAACCTGCAAAATGATTTTCCACTGATTGATCCTGTTAGAGTGTAAGATAGTTCAAAATTTTCATCAAGGATCCCCCCCATCTCATGGCATTTGGATTTGACCATATTCTTCTAGCACAATAGAATGCTATGATATTCGTTTTAGAATGCCTTGGTGCCAATCATTTGCCTTTCCATAAATCAGTCTCTCACTAAGAAAGCATGGAATTCTCCAATACCTTTTTTGATGGTACATAATGGCCACTGTAAATCTTACTGATTGGCATGCTATTTCTAGGATAGTAACTGAAACAAACTGTAGAATATTTTTATGAATACATGAACCATCTAAGTTTTCCTACAATTGTTTACACATTTGGTTTCTATGTAAGAGAGAGAGGAGGCCAACTGCCATTTTCTTGGTCTTGGTTGCTCTTTTATATTTGATTTTTTCGAGGAGTAAACTGAGATGCTATTTTTAAATAATAAAGGTAACTTTCTTCTAACTTGGTCTTCTTTGTCTCCAGGTTATTGCTGTTTCCAAGTCCTCTGACATTGTGTTGATGGTCCTTGATGCTTCAAAAGTAAGTTTCTGTTTCACCTCGGCTGTTTTTTATTTTGTTGCCCTTTTTGTCTATATAGTATAGGTTATTGCTGTTTAAATCTTGATCTTATGTTATATGTTATATGGATTTCTTAAAATAGCTAATTTAATTAATAAATCATAATTTAATTTTTATATGGTTATTTTTGTTTGATGGTATGATAGTAATGTGTTAGATGAAAGCATATTCGTGACGCTTGATGTTATGCATTATTTTCAATACAATTTATGTTGTTTTTTTTTTCTAATATGGAACACATAAGAGCCTCATTATACATTTGCAAACATAATGGTGGCTCAACGGTGTACCCAATGCATATGCTTTTAAAGACCACCTTGAGAAGTTGGGCAGTTTCTGTGACAAGGAAAATCTACCTCTCCAATTTACAGTTCACTTATATTTATGCATATTTGTGAAGGCTGTGGAAATTTTTGAACAGTAGTAGTCAAATGCAATTTTCAAATAGTGATTTTCTACAAAAATTTTTGTAAACATTTGTGATATACACAAACGAGTTTACTTCATAAATTTTCTTATATATCACAAAGTTGCATTTAAATTTCAGATTGTTTACTTCTTGGGATTTAATCCTGCAATTATCATGTTTTTACAAGTTTCTTAGATCTTGATCATCACTGGGTTTCCATGCAACAAATGTTTAGTGTTTTATCCTCAATACTTTTAGTAGTTGTGCTTACTGTAGTTGTGCAATCTGTTTTTGATAATTTCAGAGTGAGGGACATAGGCAAATATTAACAAAAGAACTGGAAGCTGTTGGCCTAAGATTAAACAAGAGGCCACCTCAGGTACTATTGTTTTTGCTTGGCATTTTTTCCCAATAATTTTTTCTTCCAACATTTTGATGTGCATTTCGGAATTTATGATTGCAAGCTTGAAAGCTTGTGTATTGCTTCATATGTCAGCTGCACTTTCATTACCAACTATTACTGCCATACATGTTTACATAAATTGGTTTTCAATGAGTCATTTGGGGTTTGATTCTCATTTTTTTTTCAACTGCCAGTGCCATAATGTTAATTAATTTGAACAGTAACAAACCATGCTATAAAATTTTAGATAACGTCATGGTTTCTGGTTGCTAGTTAGACTTGAAATTAAACTGTTTTAGAATGGTTCATTTGTGAAATTCCCTGGAAACATGTCATGTTTTCTATTAAAAGACATGCCATGACTTCTGTTAATAGCATGCTTCATGCTGTTAGCCAGAAGTATAATAACTTTGCCTTATGATTTCTTGGCTGAGATAAGCCCTTTTTTGTTTCTCCAGGAGTGTAGATATCCCTGTTTTTGTTCTTGATTTATCAGTTTTTATGGTCAAGTCACTTTATAATGGAACACTTGAGAATCCTCATTTCAAGAAAAACTTGGAATCTGACGTGACTTTCTTTCT
The DNA here is from genome assembly GCA_037177395.1 of Alpinia galanga. Classification (NCBI taxonomy): domain Eukaryota; kingdom Viridiplantae; phylum Streptophyta; class Magnoliopsida; order Zingiberales; family Zingiberaceae; genus Alpinia; species Alpinia galanga. The sequence goes on along the minus strand of JBAMHZ010286047.1, from coordinate 6,390 downwards.
TTTAAAGATATATTTCAAAAAGAAAAAGACCGGCGGCATTTCCTTCAATAGTACATGTGTTTTAACACATGTCGATGAGAAGCTTTGCTATCAAATTCTACATGAGTACAAAATACACAATGCAGAGGTATTCCCCTTAATATAGTCTTATTTTTTGCAACAAGTGATTTCTCATAATTCTTTTTTCCTTATATTTGATATGAAGTTTATGGAATATTGTATGCTGTATCTTGTTACCCTTTAGACTCAGATTTCTGAAAGTTGTGCTCCATTTTCTCTTCTATTTGCATTCTTGAAATTGTGCTGTTTTTCACTGAGGATATGTTTGTATCTTGCTACATTAGTAAACAAAAATGAAGGTTATACATGTCGTAGCAATGTAAATCTGGTGTTCCACTGAACACTAGTGAATAACTTAGCATAATAATCTATCTTCAATTCACTTAACTTCAATAATTTTATCCACATAATTTTTACTTAACAAAATATCTACTCTATTTTATTTACAACTTTTCCAGTATACTGAATTTCAAAACATGCCTTGCCTACAATCTAAAATCATGCAAAAAACTACTACTTTGGTTCTCCTATTTGCTTCTATTTGGAGTAGAAAATCAAACCAAACTCCAACTCTGCATTGAATTTTTCAAACTGAACTGAAGTTACTTCCAAGTTGGCATAAAACACAATTTCCTTCCAAGTTCATCAATACACCTGCAGATTGTTTTGTTTTATGTAGTTCCACATCCTTTTGACATCATCAGCCCTTGAAAATGCATCTTCACCAGTGCTAAAAATTTTCTGAGATAATTGGAACCTCATGTGTATTACCCGCATGAGTAGCGTCCCAAACATGGTAAGATCAAATGAAACAAGAAATAAAATTGGATTTTCTTATTTTAGCCGCATGAAATTTATCATTTTTTCTATTGCATCATTAAACATCGCTTTTAACTTTCCTCCTGTTGCAAACAATATCTTTACTATCTCATATCATAACATATTTTAGTCATGCACATGCAAGAACACCCACCTAAACAAGGAGTTATATTGTTTTGGGCTCACCTTTAAAAACTCTAAACTCAAACTAGTGATCAAATAGTGGGTCTACATGGATACAACATGAGAAACACATATCACCCACCAAAACATGAAAGCAATAATTAATAAAAGAAGTGACTAAAATACACTAATTATAACCTTCTATATGATATCACTTCAACATACAGCTAGGGTTAACAAGCTATCCAAGATAGCAGTTACTCTCACACTAAATATTTAAGATCATTTTTGCAAAAGGATAGAGGGATTGGGAGACATAGAATACAAGCATGATGATTGAAATGGAGAAGAGCATCGAGTGTTCTTTGTGATCGTAAAGTACCTTTAAAATTTAAAGGCAAGTTTTATAAAATGGCAGTTAGACCTACTATGTTATATGAAATTGAATGTTGGGTTATGATTTGAGCATGTGAACAGAAGATAAGAGTTGTAGAGATGACGATGTTAAATGGATGTATGGACATACGAGAATGAATAAAATATGCAATGAGAACATGAGAGTGAAAGTTAGGGTTACATCTATTGAGGGAAAACTCCGGAAGATACGTTTAAAATAGTACAAATATATACTTAGACGATTGGTAAATACTCCACTTAGGTGATGTGAAACTATTACAAATATATAAATCAACCGAGAAAGAGGAGGACCAAAGAAGGCTTACTTAGCAACTTTAAAATCAGATAAAATTTATTTAAATATAGATGATGATATAGTAGGGGATAAAATCTAATGATGTAGGAGGATTTATATAGCCAACCCCATTTAGTGAGATAAGACTTAGTTGTTGTGGTTGTTCTAATTTAATTGCTCGTGACAAAAATAAAATACTCAAATCATGCCAACGAGATAGCAACATTCACATAGGACTCATTAAAAGGGTTTGATTCACCCTTTGTAACAAATGGACTATAAAAGGAGCAAATCCACTGCTGCTCTAAAATAACAAATCAACCACAAAGATAGGGTCTGAATACCCACAAAACAAACAGAAAAAACACTCATCAGCATGCCGTCAAGCTGAGATAAGAGGCATGAACATTTCCCCAATATACATAACAACGGTACTAAGCAAGGAAGTCACTCTTTTACCTTCACATGTCTCTCCAATCTACTCAGAACACACCAAAGACAACTAGCAGGGTGAGAACGCCTGCTGCCCAGGTTAACCAGTAAGTTTATGATTATGAATTCAGAATCCAAACATGAAATCGGGAAGGGAAAAAGCTCACTGGTCTAAGCACAATTAAGGAGGGTTTTCCAGCTACCTCCTTTGATGGTGACAAAATGAGCACTACAAGTGCTCAGTTTGGCTCGATTCGGACGAAGGTGAAGGAGATACTAACAGCCTAGCTTCATAGCAGTTGCCAATAGCAAAGAATCACACAGTAAGAAAACTCGAAGGTTCTACTGAATAGAAAAGGGCATTGAGGAGGGAAATCTCAACACTGGAAGGATTCAGCAGCGAGAAATCTTAGTGAGGTGACTGCTAGGGTTTGGTTTCGCAGGGGTTGGGAGCTTACCTTTGGGCAGCAGAGTACCCTTTGTTTAGGGTTGAGGAGACAACATGGTGGCTGAGATGTTACGATGTGAGTGGGGAATTTGCTGGAAACTTTGCAATAAGTCAAGCTCACAACTTCCTTGAGAAGCCAGAGGCAGATGTGGTCACAATCTCGTGCCCATATCTATTGGTTGAATGCTTGTAGGATTAAGTTCATGAAGTAGAGACTTAATTGGCATTGTCTTACAAGTTGGGTGCTGTCACTCTAGATTCTGCTTCTGCACTAGATCAAGTTGCAACTCTTTGTTTTCTTGTTTTTCATGTTACTAGAAAATATTTCCATGTCATTTAACTCCAGTATCAGAGAATGTCTCCATACGTAGATATGCATACTTATTTTGAAGTATTATAAATAAGTGTTTTCCTAAACATTCTTTAATGAACTATAAGATTCTTAACGTTGATGCCTGATAGCACATCTTAGACTTATGCACGAACAGATTTACAATACCTACAATAACAAAGTATATCTGACCAATGACCGTATAAAAATTCATGAACCTAAGTATAAAAAAAATTACTTCTAACCACTTCATAGTTTTATTTATTATATTTTTATATGACTAAAAAAAAAAACATTTCAATGCATAATATATAGTGATTCATGTTAACCAACCTAGGTTGTCCATGTAAAGAATTACATGTTGATCTAATCAATGTATAGGATATGTCTCTTTTAACTCGATTTAATTAAATCAATATTAACTTGGACATGATTTGGAGTGTACTAATTAGTACAATTTAGCCTTAATAAATCTTATGCGATCATTAGTTCATGCAATGGACTTTCTTATTCTTCCCTCAAAAACTCTTTCTTGTTTCCCTCATATAATACAAGGATTCTAGTATGAGAAGCAAACAGGGATGATTTCTGCATGTACCTTCCTGTGATGATTGTAATGCATCCACCAGCCTTCAGCCCTTCTAATATGATAATATCGCTGTGTTTTGCCTTGCAAATCTCTAGCGGTTTCCAAGTCATTTAGGATGCTAAACTAGATTATGTTCTTTTACAGTTGAATCTTCTAAGAAATAAGATTTGTATCTGTGACCTTGTGACAAATGTGAGATTTTAAAGATATGTAGTTGATGCATATCTAAATGTTGTTTTTCATTCATAGGTTCACTTTTTGTTTGCTTTTAGGTGCTATTCCGTGAGGATGCTACTGTGGATGACTTTATTGATGTCATTGAAGGGAACAGGAAATACATGAAGTGCATATATGTTTATAACAAGATTGATGTTGTTGGCATTGATGATGTTGACAGACTTGCCCGCCAACCAAATTCAGTTGTCATAAGCTGCAACTTAAAGGCCAGTTCAAATTCTGGTTTTGACATCAATTTTCCTTCTTTTTTTTTTCCTAGTAGCCTAACCCAGCAGCTACATGTTCACACAACTTATAAGGTGAATCATGAAAACTGTTCCATTTCTCTGCTAAAACTGTGGTTTTCTTTCCATTCTTTCTGTTTGCAGCTTAATTTAGATAGATTATTAGCTAGGATGTGGGAGGAAATGGGTCTTGTAAGAGTGTACACAAAACCGCAAGGTCAACAACCAGATTTTACTGATCCTGTGGTCCTTTCTACTGTAAGTTGATTGATTGATTTATTTGTTAATACTGAGTTTATGAATAGAATCTCAGAAGGAACTCATTCATGTTCTGCTGCATCTTTCTATTAGGATAGAGGAGGATGTACAGTAGAAGATTTCTGCAATCATATACATCGAAGCCTAATCAAAGATGTGAAATATGTGCTTGTTTGGGGAATCAGTGCCCGGCATTACCCACAGCACTGTGGTCTTCAACACAATCTTCAAGACGAGGACGTAGTTCAAATAGTAAAGAAGAAGGTTTGTGCATTCTCATATTGTTAGTCCTTAGTCCCTGCCATTCCAACAATCTCTTTACCACTTTATTCAACCTGCAATACTAACATATGAATATGTTCATCTTGCTTGGATGTTTAAAATTAGCACTTCATCTGTGTGATTCTCTCGTCACCACAGTTCCCCTTTGGTCTTTGGTCAATTCATTTGCAGAGAATAGGAAACTGATATAGACTTTTCTCGTCATTCAGGAAAAGGATGAAGGGGGGAGAGGCCGGTTTAAATCACACACAACTGGCCCTGCTCGAATATCTGACAGAGAAAAGAAGGCTCCTCTTAAAACATAAAGCTGTTTGCATCTGTACACAATAGTTGATCGTGTTTCCTTCGTGGCATGGAACTGAAATTCCATTGTGAAAGCATGTAGTAGACGCACTCTTGAACCTCAGCTGAGAATTATCAGGGAAGCTGATATCAGAAGCATCTATATTTAGCAGTGTCCTTGTTACGCCTTCAGACCTACCTAATTTTGATGTAATATCAAGAGGATGCTTTTGTTTATTAAAAAAAAAACGTGAACGCTATTTTTCCAATAATTTGTTACTGTATTTGGAAGATTTCTCAATTTTTTTTCTTTTTATTTTGGACTTGAATAATTAGGATACTTTTTCGTAAAATTTTAGATTTTTCAGATGTCTAAAATTTTTTTAATGCATTTCTAAAATTTAATTTAGAATACAGTTTTAAATTGATATTAGTCGACTGATGAACATCAGTCGATTGATGTTACTGTAACAATGTACAATATTAATAATTTGACAAACTTCTTTAAAAGGAAGCTAAAAACTTAAGAGTCACAATAACAATTCAAATATTTTTTTATTTTTTGACATTTTCACTGACCATATGATCTAGGAAAGTCCAAGAAAAGTGCTATGTAAATTTAAGACTTCCAAAGGAGATCTTTATTTTGAGAAAGTGTGCTTCTTTCTTTTATTATTACTATTACTATTTTGATTATTTGTGTGTGGTTAATTAATTTGTAAGAGATTTCATCTCCAAAGGAGAAAGATCCTTCGTGCTGAATTATTCGAACTTGTGCCATGCAATCCATATTTACTGGGTTCATGTGTTGACCTTGAAATCGGTGGGATTTGCAGTTTTAGACGGTTTAATTATCATGACGGTAGGTTGATCAGCATCAGATGACTAATTCTCCACTGCACTGGCTAGCTTAGTATTTGTACAATAGACAATTTACTGTACTAGCGAGCCTAGTTTTTTTTTTATATTTAAAATTATAGCCTTCGTATTTTGTAAAGGGGAGTTTTAAACTCAAAACCTTAGTAATAATTTTCAAGGTCTTACCCAGTAAATTCGTTGGTGCCATTATTGACGAGCTTACTGTTTCAAACTATTCATTTGTATTGTGATAGTTGAGAAAAGAATTATTTTTTCAGTATCATAAAGGGAATTAATATTTATAGATATAAAAAGTTAATTATGTCTAGTAAAGGCCAGGCAAAGATAGTAATTTATAATTATTTTTCTTAAACACTTGATAGTTAAAGTTTATTATTTCTAATGTTGCTCAGAAATTGGAATATAAATATCTTTCGTGTGTAACTTGTTAATAGTAAATTTTTTTTTTTGTTATTTGTTGTTCAGAAGAAGTGTAACATGTTATTGAAATGTTGAATCCTAATACCCCGTTCGATGTGTTCATGCACGTTTGTACGTGTTAAAATTTTATTGTTGTCGATTGTACTATAGTCAATGTTTGAATTCTAATCGATGCTAACATCATTTGATCGTCATCAAAATCTGACCGAATTGAAGTCGAAATCTGATTGAATCGCAATTGCCATCGTCGTGATTACTAGCAGCCACAATTGGTCAAATTTCCACTACAATCTAGTTAAATTTTAATTGTAATTA
>JBAMHZ010285830.1:0-13268 GCA_037177395.1 Alpinia galanga | reverse complement strand
GCAGGGCCCGGCCCGTGGCGGGGTGTACGTGTTGGCGTGCGAAACGACTTTAACGTGAGCTAGAGGACATGTAGCAGCTGGGGCCACCACCGACTCAACCGCTTGCGTTGCGAATCACGATAATTTAACTAATTTGTCCCTATATACATTAATATGAATATTTTTTTCGTACTAAAAAATTAAATCAGATACAACGCACCAAGCTGTATGCTTTTTTTTTTTAAAAAAAGGATAAATCATTTATTTTTTTCTTAAATATAAAAAAATAATGTCGGTTGATAGAATTCTTTCCGCTACACAAATGTAGCAAGCCACAGCATGGCCGTCCCGAACTTGCCACGCGTCTCGTGGCGGAGAATTCGCACCGTCTTTCGATTTTCGGTAGGCGCGCCGCTGCAGGAGATCCGACGCCCAACCTCGTCATCCGCCTTCTCCACGCCGCGTGTCGTCAGCCGCCGCGTACTATGATCGATCCTGCCACGTGATGTCTCCCCTCCGCTCGCTGACTCTCGAACTAAATAGTCAAAAACAAACGGTCCTGATGCATCCACGTATGCTGATCCACGTGCAGAGAGATTCCTCGGGAATTGTATTAAAATATTCTTTGTTTATTTCTTTTTACCTTAGCGGGAAAGAGTCAGTTGCCTTTACGGGAGGGAAGTAATAAATTATACCGCAGGCTCCAAGCGGAGGAAGGTGGACCAAAAGCCGCAAAGGGTGTCCTCAGTCTACTCTTTCTCATGACCTCCGCCTCGCTTTCTATCTCCCTCCTCTTCGCCTTTTGCGCTTCGCAGAGAATCACTGGCTCCCGCGCCATCGCTCGTTAGGGTTTTGATAAGGTCAGCTTTCCCCTTCCTCCTTCTCCTTCCTCTCTCCGCTTTTCTTTCTGGATTGATTTAGTTGCGGTTGTCGATCTGTCTGTTAAACCGGTTTTACTCACTTTATCTTGTTTGATAGAAAAAAAAGTTGCTTCCTTTCATCTTTCGTGGTCCTTTTGGTGCTGGATTACCCCAATTCTAGCGTGTGTAGGTATTTGTTTTGTGTAGTTTAATCTAAATCTTCTTTCTGGCACTTTTTTTTTCTTGTTTGTGTCAACTCGAAGATTGGACTTATGATGGTGTTATTCTTCTTTTTCTTTGCTTTGATTATTTCGTTATCAATGTTGAAGATCTGATTAGGGAAGCTCCGAGGTGGATTTACATCAGGTTACCTGGGAATTCGAATTGTGATAGCTGTTCATTCCGTGAGAGATTGAAGTGCAGTAGAACTCTGACTCAATGGTTATGGATTCTGGCCTCCATGAGCTGTCTGGCATGATGAGCGGATTGTGCTATGATGATTCTTATTCGGATCAAAATATATTCCGAGCTCTAGGGTTGGGAGAATCACAAACCACTGCAATTCACAGTGATTATGTGGGATTGCCGCAATTCTCCATTGGAATTAGACAAATTAGCACTCCCACATCTAGTGCTTGTGTAAGCTCCGAGGGTGAAAGCACCGAAGATGGTGACATTTTCTACTCCGACATGGCCCTGAACTACATTAGCCGGATGCTCATGGAGGAGGATATAGACGAAAAAGTCAGCTCTTACAAGGAAGAGTCTGCTATTCGAGCTGCGGAGAAGCCCTTCTATGATATCCTTGGCCAGAAGTACCCTCCATCCCCCGACCGGCCGCCGCTTGATGTTGACCACATTTTAGGCAGCTCTAATGGCAGAAACAAGGATCAGTTTCGGAATTTCTACAGTGGTAGCAGCAGTGGCTCTGGTGATTATTCTCCGCAGACTTCGTCGAGTTCTTCCAGCAGCTTAACTAGTTTTGAGGATCACTTTAATCATGTCGCTTTATCTCCTGATCTGTTTTTTCAAAGCATTCCAGCTTGGCATTTCAAGAGAGGAGTCGAAGAGGCACAAAAATTTCTCCCTAGCAATGATAAGTTGGGAATTAGCTCAGAGTCTAATTGTGTTTCAGCATCTCAAATGCAAAAAAGAGACGGAAGTCGGCTGTTCCACCTCAAGGCCGGGGCAGAGAAGAAGGACCCTTTGTCCAATACTTGTAGAGTTCGAAAGAGTACAAACAGAGAGGACCTGGATTTGGTCGAGGGCAGGAGCAATAAACAGTCGGCTGTGTTCCTTGAAGGGGAGGTCAGGTCGGAAATCTTCGATATGATCCTACTTGGCTACGGAGACAAGTGCTCCAAGAAGATGTCTGATCTGCGCGAGGCAATGCAGAATGAAGCGAACAAAAATGCCCAGAATGGTTTGGCAAAAGCTTCGAGCAGTGACAAGTCGCGAGGAAAGAAACACACAAAGAAAGAGGTAGTGGATCTCAGAACACTTCTGATTCTTTGCGCTCAGGCAGTGGCAGCTGATGACCGACGAACTGCCAACGAACTGTTGAAGCAAATCCGACAGCATTCTTCTCCGAATGGGGATGGAACACAAAGGCTGGCACAATTTTTCGCAGATGGCCTTGAGGCTCGTCTGGCAGGGACGGGAAGTCAGATTTATAAAGCTCTGGTAGCAAAAAGAGCCACAGCGACTGATGTATTGAAGGCTTATCATTTGTACCTCGCAGCTTGTCCCTTCAAGAGAATTTCACATTTCTTCTCTAACCAGACAATACTCAATCTGGCAGAGAAGGCCTCGAAGGTGCACATCATCGATTTCGGCATCTTATTTGGGTTTCAGTGGCCTTGCCTCATCCAACGTCTCTCGACTCGGGAAGGCGGTCCCCCAAAGCTGCGGATAACCGGTATTGACGTTCCCCAGCCAGGTTTCCGTCCCACAGAGCGAATCGAAGAAACGGGTAGGAGGCTGGCAGATTATGCAAAGAGTTTTAATGTTCCTTTCGAGTATCAGGCCATTGCTTCTCGATGGGAAGCTATTCGGGCGGAGGATCTACACATCGCTGAAGATGAGGTGGTAGCTGTCAATTGTTTGTACCGATTCAGAAATCTCATCGATGAGACTGTGGTGGTCGACAGCCCCAGGAATAGGGTTCTCGACACAATAAGGAAGATGAACCCGGATGTTTTTATCCATGGGGTCGTGAACGGATCATACAGTGCCCCATTCTTCGTGACGCGATTCCGGGAAGCTTTGTTCCACTACTCGGCCTTGTTTGACATGCTCGAAGCGAATGTGCCACGTGATGATGACCAGAGGTCGCTGATCGAGAGGGATCTCTTCGGAAGGGAGGCTCTTAATGTCATAGCATGCGAGGGCTCAGAAAGAGTCGAGAGGCCAGAGACTTACAAGCAGTGGCAGGTCAGGAATCTCAGGGCTGGCTTCGAGCAGCTCTCCCTTAATGCAGACATGATGAAGAGATCGAAGGACAAGGTGAAAGGCAGCTACCACAAGGACTTTGTCATCGATGAAGACAATGGATGGCTAATACAGGGATGGAAGGGAAGAATCATTTATGCGATATCGGCATGGAAGCCAAATGGAGCTTAGTTAGTATCATTTCTGGAGATTTTCATACAGTTGCACTTGCAAGCCGAGGAAGACGACATCCTTCCTGATCCATGTCGACTAAATCCTGATGAGGTAACTGATTGTAACACAAATTATATCCCTTCTTTTACCTCTTTAACAAACACGTCAAGTAAGTTCTTATTATTTTCATGGCTAGAATTGATGCGACCAACGGATACCAGAGAGAAGTTTTTGCAGACAAAGAAGTCATCAAAAGCTTTTAGTAGTAGGAAGTTAGTCAGTGAGTTCGTTCGTCTACTTTTTGTTTTTGTTTTTGTTTTTTTTCCCCCTATATATAAAGAATATGCGTAGCATGTACTAGGATGGTTTGCTCATGTTTCATTGCTTAGACTTGGAGAAAATAACAGAGAAAAATGGAGGTTTCCAATCAGATTTTGCCGTGATCTTGGTTGTGTTGTCTGATCATTCTGTAATCTTAATATGTAGTTTTTGTGCAATGAATCCTCCATCGTCCACTCTGATTCAGAGTCTCTTCTTCTGCTGCTTCTTTATGTTTTGATGACCTCAACTCTATTGCTGCCATACTTAATAGAAAAGAAATCCTTTAATATAACACTGGCTATACCATATAAAAATTATAGCTTAAGAAGGATTTATTGGCAGTTTAACCAAATTATAATTATTTATCTTCCTTGGAGACGAACCTCCGCCCCAGATGAGCCAATCAACGTTTGAGAAGAAGATAAAGAACAGGATATTTGATCTCTGAATGGCCACCAACCTTCTATCTATGCCGCTTGGATGAATCGGAACAAAGAACTGAAATTGAACCTTCAAGGAAACAATTTATCCACTATGATTTTTTCAGCAAATTGATACATGTATCAGAAAATCCTACGTAGAAACCTGAATCAAAACAATGGAACATATCTGAAAACAACAACTAAATTTAGCTTTTGCACACCAGCTTCAAGCAATGGCATTGGCACTTGAAATTGCTTCCGAATTGCTCAGGGCTGGAGAAGAAGAAGCTGAACGTGAGAGCCTAAAGGATGAGAAGAAACTGCAAACTGCCCGGCGAATTCCTCGTCTCGCCGTCGACCTCTCCGGAGTTGCTGCAGGTGCTGGTTGTCTCCTGTTGTTGAGTGCTGTGCCGTCCATCTCTGTGTATGCTGCAGGAAGCTGCTCTTCTACTGCTCTCCTCCCTCCTGAGAACCTTCCCACGGCGAACCCTCCACCTGGTAGCCTCCATATCGTGAGCCCCACCGTCTCCTCCTCCTCGCTCCTGGCAGCGGCTACCGGCTCATCGTCCTTCGCCGCTGGCATCTGATGGCGGCAGACAGGGCATGAGCTGTGGAGCGATAGCCACGGCAAGATGCAATCTTGATGGTAGATGTGTTTGCAGGGCATCTCCCGAGCCTGCGTCCCAAGCTCGAAGGGATCCATGCAGATGGCGCAATGGCACTCCTTGGCGATGAGATCGGTGCGGATCTCTACTGAGGGCATCGACTCGACGGCGGACTTCGATGCCGGGGGGTTGTCGCAACCACTCTCGTGGCCGAGTCCGGTGAGCTCGACCTGCGCGAGGTGGTCGAGCAGGCGTTCGAAGCCGGAGTGCATCAGGAGCTCCGAGATGGCTTCCGGCAACGGGCGGAGACCGGATTCGGTGCCCTCGGTGTAGTAGAGCCCGAAGCCGGTGCCGCCGCGAGACGGGCTAAAGAGGACGATGACGGGGTTAAAGGGAGAGCGGTCGCTGGCGGAGGATCGGCGGTGGCGGTGGCGGTGGCGGTGGTGTCGGAGGCCAGAAGGGTGATGGGAGTGGCCGGCGGCGACGGATCCGACGCTGATGGCGGTGTGAGAATCAGGTGATGATGACGCGGTGTGGCGGCTGAGGCGACGGCGGTTCGGCGAGGGAGAGTGAAATTGGTGAGGCGGCGAGTCGATCTGCTCGAGGAATCCTCCGTCGCAGTCGGGGCAGACGATGGCGTCCTGCGGCCGCAGCACGACGAGTCGACTACAGCGGTAGCACCAGTAAGAGGACGGCGTCGCCATGGAAGAAGGCATCGAACGAGCAAAATATACTCGATCTCTACTCCAAAATCAGAAGCAAAAAACCCTTAAAAATTCGATCTTTCTGACAAATCCCTACACGATTTACCAACTCAGGATCCCAACTTTCCCAAATTCAAAACAATACCAACCAAGTTCCTAATCCATTGGCGCTTCTGAACTTCGATATCGGAGGTCAACGCTCCGAATCGTGTAGAACAAGAAGAGGAGGAGAGGAAGAAGAAGAAGCAACAACGTGATTCGACGATGTGCAGAGGGGAATTGACGGTTTTATAGCGCGCTCGATCGACAAATGCATCGGTCGCCGAAGCCGCCTTCCGCGTGCGTGACGTGGAGTATTTTGGACTCTTCTCATAGCTGACCGCGTGGCCGTATGAACGCGTGGGAGATTTACGTATGAGCTAACGCCGTCAAGTTAGTCCCGTTGACACTTTTGTCACGTTTTCTAAACCCTAAACTTATTATAGCTTCATACGATATAAAATTAACTCTTGCCCAAAAGATATGGATAAACACTAAACATTCCCACTTTATTTAATTTAGATTTTTGTTCCTATTGTTTGTATTTTGTCTCGAAGGTTTTGGGTTATCAAATTCAGGTTTAGCACCCGCCGTCATGGGTCAAAGTCGATTCACGTTGCCAAGCTAAATTACTCGAAGGTTCCGGATAGATTCGCACTTCGGAACTTTGACGTCGTTGGTCAACGCCCCCCGATTAAAAATTCAGGCCGGATGAGAAGTTGGGCTGTCCGTAAATGACTAAGCCCAAATACGGATCGAGCTCGAAAAAAAGGGAAAAGATTGGAACCTGGCGATTTAGGTCGAACCCTAAACCACTCGACGTCCTTCCCGGGTTTTAGAGAAAGGCTAGTCGGGTCTCTTTCTCTCCTGTCTAACCAGGCGGGTTCGGTTTCAGTTTGAAGGAAGTTTTTTCGAGATTGGACTAGATTTTCTTCTGTTTCCTGCATCCGGAGAAGGAATCATATTCATGGCTGGCTTCGGAGCTAAATGGGATGGATTGCTCAAGTGGAGCGGAAATTGAGGTATAGCTCCTTCGAATTGTTATCAGGCAGATTTTTTCTTTTTTTTTAAAAAAAGGATTTTGATGCCCGCTATAAACAAGAACAACCTTTTCCTTTTGGCATAAAGTTGGTTGATTTTGGACGATGTTCTTCTTGCAGATATGTTGGATGAGCTTCAAGAGCATGTTGAGAGTCTATTGATATGGCAAATGGTTAGTGCAATTGTTCTTTTTTTCTTCCTTTTATGCGAAATATTTTCTGGAAAGTCTTCAGCTGTACAGATATTTGTATCGTTGAAGTTCTGTCATAGCTACCTTTGAATTTCAGTTGATGCTTTAAATTATGCAAAACCCTCCTTTGTCACAGGACCATCTTTGTGTGCTATAATGTTCCACTAAAATAGCAGCCATGACTCGTACTATTCTAGTTAGAAATTGCTTTGATGATTTATGTCGCTGGCTGTCCTAATACGCCAGATCTCCACTCTATTGGTGGTTTAGTCCCTCTGCTTGGTTACCTCAGAAACTCTGATGCTGGTATTCGAGCAAAGGCTGCAGATGTTGTAACTACCAGTGTGCAGAACAATCCTCGCAGTCAGCAACTTGTAATGGAAGCCAGTTCCTGTCAAATGCCCTCGGTGCAATATCTCGTTTCTTTAGATACCTATGTTTCTTTACCTTAAACATAATGCAGTCCAATTCTACAGGTTCAGCTTTCCCTGCTTTTGCTGACTTGATACTTTTGTTTTCTGTGTGCTTAGTTTTTATTAAGCTTTGATTCGGAACAACACAGCAGTAATTAATTAAAGCATTCCGTATAGCAACTGGCTATGCTGAGCTCAGGGATGCCCTAGGTTTGAGAATTTCAGGTTCCTAAGGTTCTTATCTCTCCCTACCACCTGAAGGCTCACAATCCCGATGCCGTTGGATGCTTTATTTGCTATTCATCTTCAACTGACTAATTTTCAGTTTTCACCTCTTTGTTGTCTCGCAGGAAGGCACTCAAACTGATTCAATTCGTTCTTCGGGAGAACAATTTGGATTGTGGTGTTGTTCCAGAACTTAGATACTGCACAACAGACGCAGTCGTCTCATTGTTTCAGGACCCGGGCAAATTTTACAAGGTCCCGGTAGTTGTGAATTAAAAGAGAGAGAATGGATAACGGAGAGCCCATCTGGCCACTGCACATTATAGTTTATCATTCTCTCCCAGGTAACAATATACTCAGAACACCCATGATCTGAAAGCAGAGGAGCTCCATGAAGAAATCAAAAATCAAACTCTCCGTTGGCCTGCCACGAGATAGAGATGTTGATTAGCATTGAAATCAATTTAAAACACAAACCACATATGGATAATAACACACAACATTTATGCTGCGCACCTTGTTGAAAAGAATATCCCTGTTTTTGAGATGCATTATTCCATCCTTGAGGGTGCACTTCCATCTGCTCTTTGTCCTAGTCACCTGTATAGACCAGTTGTGATTAAGTGGAACAAACAGAAATTAAAGCTGCAACAAGCATTTACCTTCTCAAAAAGAGCTAGAATCAAATGTTGAGTATTGGTCTCATTGTCCTCTTGATCAAAATCGTCCAACTCCTCATCATCGTCATCATCCTCATTGAGAGGAGGCTCATCATCTTCATCTGCTTCATTCCTACTTGGCCTTGGTGTGCTAATAACAGGTGTAGCCCCCCGTAGTTCTACCAAGCAGAGATGCAAAGTAAGCATTGAGAATAAGCTGAAACGCATAGGTATCTCAAGAAGTTTCATTGTTGATTCTATAGATTTACCAGGGTCTCCAGGTGTATTGTAGTCTTCATTTGATACTCCTTGAAACTGAAATAACTTCGAAAGAAAGCATAAAAAAAGTAAATAAAAAAATGAAAGTGAAAGTCAATTAATAATTCGTCATAGATTTGTTAAATACATCATCATATTCATCATGAGCTCCATCACTCTGAGGAAGAACCAGAGGCTGTTTTTCTTCTTTCTTGGGAAGTAATTTAGAGTTGACATATTCCTGCACATGCTTCAGCGATGATGTTTGCCATCCGCTTGTCACCTTGTAAGCCTTCTCAGATATAGAAGCAAAAGAAACAATGACATGAAACCATCAAGACTTGAGGAGATATTTATTAATGCCAAAACTTCAGGTCCAATGTCATAACAAAAGAAGTTATTATAATGATGAAAATTAAGAAGTTGGAAACCAGCAAAAGATAACCCATTCTAAAAACAATAGATCAGTAGCACCAACAAGGAATGGATAAATGAATTCAAATGTCATAGTAGATCCTACAGTAGTTATGATATCTAACCTTCAACACAGGTTTTGTTAATCTATTGGAACTTTTAGAAAATAATTTAAAAAACCAATCCATGTTAGCAGAAATTGACTTTGATGACTCACATAATTACAGTAAGATTACCAAGTAAACATGTTAGTGGACCAATTACAGGATTCTCAAAATTAGATATGCTACTATGATCATATTCACTAATCACACTATTAATACTAATCTGCAATATTCGAACTCCAGTGCTGGGAAATGTTAACCCTGTTGACAAATTTGGAACATCCAACTATGCAAAGAATTTGGCTAACTGGCATCAACCACAACAAGCTAACATTTACAATTTTAAAATGTCTTAAAATTTGTCCTCCTGATTGAAATGCTTTCTATGTAAATATAGGACCAACATGCACTGAAACAATGAAATGTATTATAACAATCAGGTAGTCATCTTCATTACAAGCAATTAGTAGATGCACTAGCTATGAAATTGATTGTCATCTTGTTTGAATTATTGTCCAAAAAGATTAACACATTGCAGACTTCTGGCAAAGAATAAATTGTTGATATTGCTTCATA
Source organism: Alpinia galanga (assembly GCA_037177395.1). Taxonomy (NCBI): domain Eukaryota; kingdom Viridiplantae; phylum Streptophyta; class Magnoliopsida; order Zingiberales; family Zingiberaceae; genus Alpinia; species Alpinia galanga. The sequence goes on along the minus strand of JBAMHZ010285830.1, from coordinate 3,854 downwards.
GACACACTAACTCTCATTGAAATAGATCGACATTTTGTCAGAGGTATCATTATGCCCAAGAAGATTAGCAAGTCATCCAGTTTTGCCAAAGAACAAATTGTTGATATTTTTACATTATAGATAAATATGGTTTTGCCTAAGGAGGAACGTTAAAAATAATAGTAATAGACAGCTCACATCATTTACTCTTTCTTATGAATATCAGAGATATGCCTACTCAGGGGTACAAGGACAACACCATAGAACTCAATTGTCCGAATGATCAAAACTATAAGATCAAGGTGTTCAAAATGTTAATTTCAATAAATTGAAAGCCATCTTATTGGCTGATCCTTGATACTTCCTCCAACAAATATATGTATGATAAGATAAGATGTATTATTATGAGATTTAATTTATCCTATATTACCATCATACATTAATTTCATGTAGCATATCCTAAGTATATCATTTACTGTTCACTTCTCTCACAATCTCTTGCATAAAATACAGTAACTCTGTCTGCCGCATACACCTATCTAAAGGAGCCCTTCCTAAAAGAAGGAATCTCATGGCACGAAGGCGAATTATACAAGGTTCTGTGAGCTCACAAAATATTTTTCTCTCAATCCCTTTCTATTCATGGTCTACATGTAGCCAACCAATCCTCTTTTTATCTTTTTTTTTTTATTGATCTAATCATAACTTGCTGATTTTGCTTGATTTTCTTAAATATTTTCCCAATTTTTTTGCTCGATGTCTAGAATAGTTTTCAATTGACTATGCAAAGATGAGTGATTCAAAAAAAAAAAAAAAGTTTTGTGCAATTTTAGCTCAACTCTAACAATCAATTGGCAACCATATTGGTGCCCCATAGATAACAAAGTGAAGGGTCATGATTTAGGCTCTCCATATAAAGTGCATGGCATAAATCGCTGATTCGGTGGAACCTAGCTGAGGTGAAAGAACGTGAATGATATTTGTAGCTCCAAGTGCCGAACATCAAAGATGACAGGCTAACATATCACAAAAAATTAGTCAAATAAAGTAAATAGAGGAGTCAGCAAGCTATTCAAGATATAACACCCAATTAAACCAATCACATCCAGCATCAATATGGCTTGGAGCAAAATGCATAAATATTATGCAACGCATTGACCTGTAAATAGTGTTATCGTATGTTTGCTTTAATATTATGAAATTTAAGAAAGCATCTACCCCAGGTAAAGAAAACTCTATTGTCACATCGCTGCTTCCATCTTGTTGCGGTATGTAACCTCTTGGCTTTAAATGAGAAGGATAGTCATCCCTCTTCCGTTTGCCCGAGGAATCAACAAAAAAGTCCTGCACCTACAAGTCGACAACGGTAAGAAAAAAAGGAGAACTTTGTGGCCATGAAATAATTGTTATATCTAGAATATGTGCAAAGTTGTATCCTCGAAATAGGTGATGACATGAGAAATGAAGATAAAAAAATACGTGAGTTAAGGACTGATGGGAGGCTCTTCTATCAGGCTCTTCACGTCCTTCAACATACGCTGAGCACGAGAATGAAGGAGACCACATGTAACTTAAAGGAACTAAATAATAAATAGTATAAGAACCACACTAAAGATCGGTAAATTATATAAGCATACCAACATTAACATCGACTCCTAGAGGCCGTTGGTTCGTCCGAGGAGAAGGTGGTTGCTACACCAATGAAGCAATACAAATTAACCAAAGTTCAATCACTTTGTTGAAAGAAATCTTGGCTGAATAAAATCTTCAGTGCATCGCAAAGTCATACCATGTATGGACTAGGCCTTCCAGCTCCACCTTTCACATCAATGCTATTTCTGATCTCAGCAATCGGAGATGGAGCATAATCAGAAGGGCCTGTGGGTATGTTGTACATTCCCATCTCAGCAGTTCCAGGCAAAGGAGTCTGGATGGGAGTCTGCCAGAAAACCAAATTCATAAAAAGTGGCGCATCAGAACAAACAATTAGATGGCGCATACGAGGCAGTAGCAGTCGTCTAACCGGTGGAAAAAGCATCTCCGCAGTAGGAGTTTCATACTCCTCAGGCGGCCCCTCGTACGGAACGTTCAGATCATGCACTGGAGTCGGCGCCCCGTTCTTCTGAAGGGCTGGCCGCTCTATGTTTCCGCTGATGGCACCGCACTGGACCATCCTCATCTCCCACATCTGGAATCGCTCCAAAAGAATTGAATAAGCGCAACAACAAAAAAGTAATCAATAAGGTCAACTTCCCAGGAAGTCAAGGAGTAACCAAGCTCTAGATAAAGGAGGATTGAAGAAATATCTTGAAAGGAGATGCACAAGGTGAAAAAGTGAATTACCGCCTGGAGCTCATTGAGCACGGACTCCCCAGCGCCATAGTTGATGAACTCTTCGCGAACCTTGCTGATGACGTCGTCCACGACGTCGATGTAGACGGCTGAGACATTGGTGGCCATACCCACCGATCGAGCAATCGAACAGCAGGGGATTCGATTTGGTCGTTTCTCGCAACTAGGGTTCGAGGGGAAAGGGCGTCGTTTCGCTAGAGGAATGGCGAGCAGAGTAAGACTGTAAGAAATAAACAAAAAAAAAAAAAAAAAAGGAATGATCGCGGACGGGAAAGCGGCGAATTAAGATAGCAATATAAATATGTTCGCATCCGGCAAGACAGTCGAGTTGCAACGTGTCGCATTACGGTGGTGTCGTATCGGACGCACGTGGTCTGGGAAAAGCCAACTGCCGGATAAGAATTGAGTAGCAGACCGTAAGATCCAGATTGAACCACGATCAACCTTGACTTTGGGCTCGGCCCATTAAAATTACACGAGCTCTAAAACTCTTGTTAACGCCTATCGGATTTCAAGGCGAAAACAATGATCGCATTCCATTTAAAAAATCTTAAATTAAAAATGCTTCCTTATTTCTACCCTTTTATATTATCTTTTAATTTATTCATTCAGTTTTATTACGTCCTCTCTTTTCTTTTATCGTAAATTGGAATTATTTTATTTTTTTGCCAATTATATCGGAAGAAGTCCGAACAATCGTTGAGTTATCCATTGATTTCATCTGTACTATCAAAATAATTAAAAATAAAAATAAAAAGGTATTCAATGCTAATATTTTTGTTGCATTTATTTTTTATTTTAAAAATAAAATGATTCTCAATGGAACCGCTGTTCAATATAAATAAATAAAAAAAAAAAAAAAGGGAGAGAGAAAGAATTAAAGTTGTTAAAGGTGGTTGAATACTCCCTTCGCTTGTCCCAACTCGGTCTACACTTCCTCCTCAGGTGGGGGCGGCCCTACAAATATAGGGCTATCCCCACACGTTGGAAATAAAGAAAAACCGATGATGAGTGGCGCGATCATGCGGAGTAGCTCCTAGCTGTGGCTAAAGCTAGTGGGAGGTGTTAAATGGGGGAGGTGGTGGGCCCCCCACCACTCATCCCCAGTTCACCGCCAATTAGAATCAACTTTTAATTTTGTAATTTTTTATTTCTACCCCCAAGCCGCCTACTAGAACACCTACCCAGGCATTTTCCATTAAAGGGCAGTCAGTAGTCCGTGTATTAAACCGTCCATGCCGAGCCTCGGAGAAGGTATTATATGTAATTTTTATTATTCGAATTTATGTTTTTTAAATGATATAATAATAATTTTATCATTATATTAATATTTTTTTCATCCATATATATTTGATAGGGTACGTTGAAAATATAAAAAAAAATCAAATAAGGTTGCTTCATGCGCCCAATTTTGATTTAATTTGACTGTACTTTCTCCCAACTCAATGGAGGAATTAAATATTAATGCGGGCTTAATGGCGATCACCATCGTTAATGACGTGGGCGTGGAATTCCAAAGATAC